>JASVEL010012660.1:0-77487 GCA_032618575.1 Nicotiana noctiflora | reverse complement strand
TAATTCCGTTTGTCTCGGAACAAGGAGACTACGGACTAGTAACATAATAAAAGGAATGAGACGTCGAGCTCGCGGACGTACGCAAGCCTACCCTCGTCTCAAGATGCTCAACTCCCACACAAAAGATCTACTGCTGCTCTTGATCGTAACCTGGACCCGTGCAAAAATGCACGAAGTGTAATATCAAGCACAACCGACCCCACGTGCTCGTAAAGTGCCCGGCCTATCCGGCGAAGTAGTGACAAGCCTAGGACCGGACACCCACATAAACCTGTGCAGCAGTTCTATATATATATATGTACACCACAAGATAACGAGAAAATAATTAAGTAACAACCCAACAAGGAATATCTCATAAGAACTCAACAATTAACAACAGTTAATTAGTCCACAAGGAAAACAAAGTATAATAGAAAATAGGTAATATCAAACCAAGGAAAGGCAAATAATTGCACGGCATCACCCTTCGTGCTTTTACTCTCATCCTCACCAAATAAGCAAATAAAGTGCACGGCATCACCCTTCGTGCTTTTACTCTCATCCTCACATCTATGGTACGGCATGATCCTTCGTACATGGTTCAATAACAAGGCACGGCATGATTCTTCGTGCATAATCAATAACATGGCACGGCATTAACCTTCGTGCATAATCAATAACATGGCACGGCATTAACCTTCGTGCATAATCAATAAATCAAAGCACGGCATCACCCTTCGTGCATTATCACTCTTCCTCACCCAAATAACAATCACAGTCAAGGGCAGAGAAAGAAAACAATAAATCATAAACTGTCCTGGCAAGGGCAATCAATAACAATTCTACAACCCGGCAAGGGTTCAACAATTTATCTTTCAATATGTCTAACAACAAGTATTAACAATGACTCACGGTCATGCAAGACGCCAATGTATGGATGCTCGTCACCACAGCCCATACACCGCACTCGAGCATATAACACATAGCACATAATCCTATTCCCTCAAGCTAGGATAGAACAAACACTTACCTCAAATGTTTACGAATAATTCAATACGTGGCAATGCCTTTTCCTTTCAAATTTGGCTCCAATCCAATCGTATCTATACACAATTGATTTAATATCATCAATACTACTCAACAAACTAATTCATATGGCCAATTATAACTTCTACAACATTCTGCCCGGAATAGTGAATATCAACCCCGGGCCCACATAATCGAAACTTGAGTTTCGAACCAAAATAAATTTACCCAATCATCCACGAGTTCAAGATTTGTTTCAAAATTGGACCTCAATTTGAGGTCCAATTACCCAATTCATGAAAAACCTATGTTCTACCCAAAAACATGAATTTCTACCATGAAAACCTTTGATTGAGCAGTATTCAGATCAGTCTCCTATTAATGCTCAGCCTCTTCATAGTCTTCGTGGAGGCCATTCAGGTCGTCAGGACCAGCAGCCCTATCAGTCTAAGAGTTGCTACAGTTGTGGTGACCCAGGTCATTTTGTCAGGTTCTGCCCTCGAGCAACGGGCAACTCTCAGTAGCGGGGCCCTCGTCCTATGATTCAGACACCAGCTGACCCTCAGCCTGCCCAGCCAGCCAGAGGCGGGGGTAGAGATTATAGAGGTGGAGGTCGAGACCGTAGAGGTGGAGACCGTCCAGCCAGAGGTAGAGGTCAGCCAGTTGATGGCCGTCCTAGAGACGTAGCTCAGAGGGGAGGTGCAGATCCCCGATTCTATGCTTTACCAGCCAGACCAGAGGCAGAGGCATCAGATGCCGTGATTACAGGTACCATTCTTGTGTGTGGCAGAGGTGCTTCAGTATTATTTGACCCTAGGTCTACATACTCATATGTGTCTTCCTACTTTGCACCGTATTTGGCCGTGCCCAGCTATGCTCTGGATATTCCAGTTTATGTGTCTACACCGGTGGGCGACTCCATTGTAGTCGATCGGGTGCATCGTTCGTGCATAGTTATCTTTGGGGGTCTTGAGACCCGTGTTGATCTGTTGCTTTTGGACATGGTGGATTTTGATGTCATATTGGGGATGGACCGGTTGTCCCCATACCATGCTATTCTAGATTGTCATGCCAAGACTGTGACCTTGGCCTTGCCAGAATCACCCCGACTAGAGTGGAAAGGTACCTCAAGCCACTCTGTTCGCACTGTTATTTCCTATGCTAAGGCTCGACGCATGGTCGAGAAGGGGTGTCTAGCTTATCTGGCTTATGTTCATGATTCCAGCACAAAAGTTCCTTCTATTGAATGAGTCCCTATTGTACGGGAGTTTCCTGAGGTTTTCCCTTCAGACCTGCCGGGCATGCCACCCGACAGGGATATTGATTTCTGTATTGATCTGGCACCGGGCACTCAGCCCATCTCTATTTCACCCTATCGTATGGCCCCGCCGGAGTTAAAAGAGTTGAAAGATCAGTTGCAGGACCTTCTTGAGAAGGGCTTTATCAGGCCCAGTGTTTCCCCCTGGGGAGCACCTGTATTATTTGTAAAAACGAAAGATGGTTCGATGAGAATATGCATTGACTATCGGCAGTTGAACAAGGTGACTATCAAAAATAAATATCCACTTCCGCGAATTGATGATTTATTTGACCAGCTTCAGGGTGCCAAGGTATTTTCGAAGATAGATTTGAGGTCAGGCTACCATCAACTGAAGATCAGGGAGGCTGACATTCCTAAGACAACCTTTCGCACTAGATACAGGCATTATGAATTCTTGGTTATGTCATTCGGGTTGACCAATGCCCCAGCAACGTTCATGGAGTTGATGAATCGGTTGTTCAGGCCTTATTTAGATCTGTTCGTGATAGTCTTTATAGATGACATCCTCGTATACTCCCGCAGCCAGGAAGAGCACGAGCAGCACCTTAGAGTGGTTCTTCAGACTCTAAAGGATAATCAGCTATATGCCAAATTTTCGAAATGTGAGTTCTGGTTGAGTTCGGTGGCATTTCCGGGCCACATGGTATCAGTGGAAGGTATTCAGGTGGACCTAAAGAAGATTGAGGTAGTCCAGAATTGGCCTCGACCAACTTTAGTGACTGGGATCCGGAGTTTCTTGGGATTAGCAGGTTACTACCGTCGATTCGTAGAGGGGTTTTCTTCATTGCATCCCCGATGACCAGGTTGACCCAGAAGGGTGACCAGTTCCAGTGGTCAGAGGAGTGTGAGGCGAGCTTTCAGAAGCTCAAAACAGCCTTGACTACCGCACCAATGCTGATACTACATACGAGTGCAGGGGCCTTATACAGTTTATTGTGACGCATCTCGTACAGGGCTTGGAGCGGTATTGATGCAGGATGGTAAGGTTATTGCTTATGCTTCGAGGCAGCTAAAAATACATGAGAAGAATTATCCAGTTCATGATCTTGAGTTGACAGCAGTGGTTCATGCCTTAAAAATCTGGAGGCATTATCTATATGGTGTGACATGTGAGGTGTACACGAATCACAAGAGCTATCAGTACTTGTTCAAGCAGAAAGAGTTGAATGTGAGGTAGAGGAGGTGGTTAGAGTTATTGAAAGATTATGATGTTACTATTTTATATCACCCGGATAAGGCCAATGTGGTGGCCGATGCATTGAGTAGGAAGTCTGCCAGCATGGGTAGTCTTGCTTTATTCTGGTCAGCCAAAGACCGCTTGCTCAAGATGTTCAGGCCTTAGCCAATCAATTCGTGAGATTAGATATTTCCGAGCCTAGCAGGGTGTTGGCTAGCACGGTCGCTCTTTCTTCTCTATTAGAGCATATCTGTGAGAGGCAATTTGATGATCCTCATTTGCGTGACTTGAGAGATACAGTACAGCGGGGAGGTGCCACGAAGGTAAATCTAGATGATGATGGGGTATTGAGATTGCGGGGTCGAGTTTGTGTGCCCAATGTTGAAGGGATTCGAGAGTTGATCTTAGCGGAGGCCCACAGTTCGCGGTATTCTATTCACCCGGGCGCCTCGAAGATGTACCAGGACTTACGGTAGCACTATTGGTGGCGCATGATGAAGAAAGATATCGTTGCGTATGTCGCTCGGTGTCTAAATTGTCAGCAGGTGAAATATGAGCACCAGAGGCCTGGTGGTGTATTCCAGAGAATCAAAATTCCCGAGTGGAAATGGGAGAGGATCACTATGGACTTTGTTACCGGACTTCCTTTGACTCGGAGGAAATTTGATGCTATTTGGGTCATTGTTGATAGGTTGAACAAGTCAGCACACTTCATTCCAGAATCTGTCTCCTTCTCATCGGAGAGGTTAGCGGAGATTTACATTAGGGAGATTGTTCGTCTTCATAGGGTGCCAGTATCTATTATTTCTGATCGGGGTACGCAGTTTACCTCGCGGTTCTGGAGAGCGGTTCGGCAGGAGTTAGGCACCCAGGTTCAGCTGAGTACAGCTTTTCATCCTCGGACAGATGGCCAGTCCGAGAGGACTATTCAGATTCTAGAGGACATGCTTCGAGCCTGTGTTATTGATTTCGTAGGCTTGTGGGACCAGTTTTTGCCATTAGCAGAATTCGCCAACTAGAGTAAGAATTTGAGAAGTAAATGCGGAAGCAATAACAACAGGAATTGAACAACTAGAATTAAAGAGACGAAAATAAAGGATATGGGAAAGATTCAAGGAAAGAATTCCGAGAACTTTCAAGAACGCAAGTTCTATAGCCTTGACAAGATCAAAGTAACAACATCTTGATTTATGAAAGAAATCAAACGCCGTTACTTAAAAAGCAAATCAAAACAATAGATTCGGATCTTGACCACTTTACGAGTAACTTGAGACAACAATTAATACTAGTATTAATCGCCTTCTAAGAATACCACAAAGGAATCAAAGATATCACAAAAGAGAAGTAATCTTACTACCTTGAACTATGAACTAGTAAATGTTGAAATATAAATCTCAAAGCACAAGTAACAAAAGTTCAAAAGAACTCTCAAAGTATGATATACTCAATCAATAATAATCTGTCTTATGAAGGAGAAGAACACCCTATTTATAGGAGTACAAAGGCATAAAAATAACATTAAAAACTAGGTGGGGTGGTTGTAGTGGAAAACACAATTATTACAATGAGGTAGGTGGTTGCTAAAGTCTAAGAAAAGTCTTTGGTTAGGTGAGGGGCGGCCAAGACCTTTTGGGGCAGATTTGGGCCTTAAAACAACTAGTTTTGGGCCATTTGTTTGGACTCCAATTGGGCTACTCTTGTAACACCTCTTTCCGGAACTCTTTTAAGCTCATTTTGAGCCCATTTGGTGACTCCATGGGCAGATTTGGGTAACCAAATCTTCCTCCTCTTGGACTTCAATTTGAGCAACCAAATAGTTGTAAAACTTTGACAACTCTTCTCCTTTGGGCATGAGCTCTTCCTCCATAGTTAGAAGCTTCTTTATTTGTCATTGAAGTCCAGCAACCTTAGTTTGCAATTCCTTAGCTTGAGATCTTGTAAACGGCCTTCTTGGAGCTTCCAAAACTCTATCCTTATCAGTGATGCTATCAACAACCACATAAGTCCATTGGACTAATACGATTGTAGTCATAGGAACTTCCGTTTGTATATCGTGGTTGTTATTTAGTAATTGACCGTCTATGACTACAATCGTATTAGTCAAATTGACTTATGTGGTTGTCGTAGACCGATGCATCCTAGTATGAACGTATGACATTACTCCCAATATGATATATAAACGGAAGTTCCTATGACTATAATCGTATTAGTCCAATGGACTTATGTGGTTGTCGTAGGCCGATGCGTCCTAGTATATGAATGAAATAATATTCATAGATGGTCAATTACTAAATAACAACAATGATATATAAACGGAAGGTCCTATTACAACAATCGTAATAGTCAAATGGACTTATGTGGTTGTCTTAGGCCGATGCGTCCTAGTATGAACGTATGACATTACTCCCAATACGATATATAAACGGAAGGTCCGATAACTACAATCGTATTACATTACTCCCAATCTGTTATGACTACAATTGTATTAGTCAAGTGGACTTATGTGGTTGTCGTAGGCCGATGCGTCCTTCTACAATCGTATTACATTACTCCCAATCTGTTATGACTACAATCGTATTAGTCAAATGGACTTGGACCTTCTGTTTATATATCGTATTGGTAGTAATGTCATACGTTCATACTAGGATGCATCGGCCTACGACAAGCACATACTAGGACGCATCGGCCAGCATTACTCCCAATACGATATATAAACGGAAGTTTCTATGACTATAATCGTATTAGTCCAATAGACTTATGTGGTTGTCGTAGGCCGATGCGTCCTAGTATATGAATGAAATAATATTCATAGATGGTCAATTACTAAATAACAACCACGATATATAAACGGAAGTTCCTATGACTACAATCGTATTAGTCAAATGAAATAATATTCATAGATGGTCAATTACTAAATATTCATTCACGGTCAATTACTAAATAACAACCACGATATATAAATTTAAGGTCCTATTACTACAATCGTATTAGTCAAATGGACTTATGTGGTTGTCGTAGGCCGATGCGTCCTACAACAATCGTATTACATTACTCCCAATCTGTTATGACTACAATCGTATTAGTCAAATGGACTTATGTGGTTGTCGTATACCGATGCATCCTAGTATATGAATGAAATAATATTCATAGATGGTCAATTACTAAATAACAACCACGATATATAATTGGAATGTCCTATTACTACAATCGTATTAGTCAAATGGACTTATGTGGTTGTCGTAGGCCGTTGCGTCCTACTACAATCGTATTACATTACTCCCAATATGTTATGACGACAATCGTATTAGTCAAATGGACTTATGTAGTTGTCGTAGGCCGATGCGTCCTAGTTTATGAATGAAATAATATTCATAGATGGTCAATTACTAAATAACAACCACGATATATACACGGAAGGTCCTATTACAACAATCGTATTAGTCAAATGGACTTATGTGGTTGTCGTAGGCCGATGCTGTCACGCCCCAAATCGAGGGACATGACCGGCGCCTGACCGGGTAGTAGCCCCAGTCAAGCGGACCTGGGTGCCTTTCACTCCCACACGTTAACCCTGTGTTGACTGTTTCTCATTAACCAAATATCTTACCAATTATAACAGATTCACAATACACAAACATAACCATACGAGTGATTCATTATCAAGTTTACAGTTTTTACAACGCCCGACATAATATAAATATATATATATATATATATAAGACTGGAATCCCGCAGTTTACGTGTCTACGGAGCCTCTAGGATAAAAAAGGAAATACAATACTTTCCGGTAACAAGACCTCGACTATACCTTACACAAATACCATAATAATACTCCAGGAAGAAAAGCGGCATGAGCCACGCAGGGCCTCGAGAGGAAAGGGACTCACCAATACAGCTGACAGAAAGTGGAGGAGGTGCTACTATCGGTGGATTGGAGTACCTGCTATAAAACCACCTACAATCATAACAAGAATGTAGCGCCCCGGCAAAAGGGACGTCAATACATTTGAATTGTACTGGTATGTATGAACAAACTTTATCCCAAGTAAAATCAAGCCATTGAATTACATCAAGAATTAATTAAGCCAGCCAACCATGTTTTCCACATTTTCCTCATTTCAGATAATTCTCAACACAAAGCACTTTCTAAGATCAACAAATTTAACAATAACCAATCAATCACGTAAAGCACAAGTAGTCAAACAAAGGGGCATTCAGTGCCCCACAGGTTGCAAATTCTCCTGCTGTCTCCTTTCACAATTTCACATCATTGATTTTTATATCAATTTTCAATAGCGATTTCAATCGCTTTCCATCCTTATTACCTCGGCCACCCTTATCACCCCAACCCACACCTTATTTCCTCATGTTATACCTAGTGGCTAATATATAAATACACGAATAAAAATCCCAATCCGGGTCCAAAAGGATACAATTTGTCCTGCTACTACCAATAGACTATGAAATAAATCTATGTAAACATAGAATCTAATCAGAAAAAACTAATATCATCTATAACATGAAGTCTAAATGAATATTTCCATGTCCTGCAGCTATGATTGACTTCTCCTGCCCATTTCAAGTACCATGTAGCACCACTCAAGCTCTCACCAGGTGCCAAGGTATGCGGAGTATAGGCAATGATCAAGTCGATCCAAGAGTACCACAATATAGGAATTCACTGCAATGCGGAGTATAGGCTGTCTCCTTTCACAATTTGCCCTTGTACATTGTATACTACTATGTCACCTCCAGAATGAGTGTGGAACCACACTAATACCACTGAAAAATGACATAATAATATCCAATATATTCCAAACACATAAATAAGCCATATCTAGCTAATACTATCTCCATTCCCATGCCAAAACAAATGATCCTGCAAATAATGCTCATGATGTTCCTGCATGTATTGCTTTCACAATTTATTTCCTCATGTTACGGCGCGCAACCCGATCCCACCTTACAGTTTAAAACACAACAATTTCAAACAGCAGATAAGGTACTACACACAATTTCAACAAGTTCAAATAAGCAACTTACAAGTTGGTTCATGTTCACAATTTCTTCTCAAACCAATATTACAAGCAAGTTACAATGTTTCCATAATTGAGAATATTCATACTGTATTGTTCAACAACTTACCAATCCTCAAGTGTTTCGTTTCTTTTCCACAAGGTGCCATATATGCCATCACAACCATTATTCACAATTCTTTACCCAATTCAACTCTCATTTATCTTTCGGTTCATATTCCATACTACATCACTCATAGTTCAACCACAACTTTGAATATCCAACAACAACATCAAGAATTTCACACAATTTGTCAAATTAACACGAACCAAACAAATTTCACACATATAGGCGATTTCACAAGAATCAAAATTACTCATACATACCTGGTATCGAGTTTCCGTCCTTTAACTTCCTACTTTATGCTTACCCAAGCCATCCTAGATTTGCCGACCTTGTTTCGCAGACTTTACGTGATTGATTGGTTATTGTTAAATTGAAGTTCAATAATCATGCATGAGTGTAAAATTCCATTTTCAAAAGCTATTATATGCAAACCTCTCTTTACCCATTTTAAAACTGAAAATTAGAGAAAATAGTTAGGGTTTTTACCTTGTAAAGATTGGGGAAGTTGAATCTTTGCCCTAGAATCCTTTGGACTAAATGTTGGAACAATCTTTGAAGATGGAAGACTTCTCTCTCTAAAATCCCTCTCTTCTCTCTCTAATTTTGGTAAGATGATATGAGAAAATGAAGGTGAAAGGTGTTATATTAAAGAAGAGCTCGGGTCAAAATTTTACAAAAATCTAGGCCGGGTCAATTCTGCGGTCGCATCTGCGATCGCAGAATCAACATGCGGTCCGCATAGTGACCGCAGATTTGCCCCAAAATTTACACAAGTTCTGTTACGGAATGCAACCAAAATGCGGTCCGCATTCTTGATCTGCGGTCGCAAAGTGCACCGCAGATTTGACACTCAAAAACCTTCGAGAATTTATGCGGTAGATCTGCGGTCCGCAGATCCATTCTGCGATCTCATATCGACCGCATTCTCAACACCAAATTTTGTAAACCTTCTGTTAAGCTCTGCGGCAAGAATGCGGTCCGCATAACAGATCTGCGGTCGCATTCCTGACTGCAGAATCGACACTTTTCTGGAAAAATTGACTCTTTACATTTTTGAAAATTAAATCACTACTAAGGGTCCGAACACGCATTCCTAACACATTATTCGGACCATGATACCATAGCTGCTAGGTTTTATGCATAAAATTTTTACGGGGCCTTACATCCTCCCCCCCTTAAGATCATTCGTCCTCGAATGAGGATTTTGAAAATGAGTTGGTTTTTGAAAGACATGATATGCAAACTATCAAAATTTTGACTAACTCTTATATTATAGAAAAATTTGCTAGAGTTTCCTTTGTATTATGGACATATCCACCTGTCAGAGGGCCCC
Organism: Nicotiana noctiflora; assembly: GCA_032618575.1. NCBI lineage: Eukaryota > Viridiplantae > Streptophyta > Magnoliopsida > Solanales > Solanaceae > Nicotiana > Nicotiana noctiflora. Next base: position 67,509 of record JASVEL010012660.1, on the reverse strand, counting down.
CGAAACACATTACCAAACAACAATACATAAATACAACACTTTCCACAACTTGTATACACTTTCTTACCTCAACGAACGCACATATTCTATCACATTGTTACAATTGCACATAAACTAGTCACTTTTAATGAGTTCTTACCTTATTTAACCATCTTAATACACCATGTACACACAAACAAACCATTACCAATCTACACTTACTATTAGTTATTTATTTAACACATGAATCTTTATAAGGCTTTCATTTATCAAGAAAGGTTCAAGTGACCCAAGGTAACAACACATTTAACTTGTTACAACAAGAAGGAGACTTTACTAATACTAAGAGAGAAACAACTTGGACAAGACGATAGTTACTAGGAGTAGAAGGGTCACCTGATTTCTTCTAAGTTTGATCAAACAAATGGGGGTACTTTTCCTTTATCTCTTTTTCTGCTTCCCATGTGGCCTCCTCAACTTGTTGACTTCGCCACAATACTTTAACAGAGGCAACTTCCTTATTTCTCAACTTACGGACTTGCCTATCAAGAATGGCAACTGGAACTTCTTCATATGACAAATCTTCATTAACCTCTATAGCCTCGACTGGCATGATGGTGGATGGATCTCCAATCACTTTTTTCAACATGGACACATGGAATACCGGATGCACTGATGACATCTCAGGAGGCAGCTCTAGCCTATAAGCAACTTGACCAATCCTTTGAACAATCCGATATGGCCCGACATACCTAGGACTCAATTTCCCTTTCTTTCCGAATCGCATGACTCCCTTCATAGGAGATACCCTCAAGAACACCCAATCATCGACTTGAAACTCCAAATCCCTTCGGCGAACGTATGCATAGGATTTTTGACGACTCTGTGCTGTTTTCATTCTCTCCTGAATAACCTTAACTTTTTCCATAGCTTCGTACACCATATCTGGCCCTAGCAATTCCGCTTCACCTACCTCAAACCACCCGATTGGCGACCTACACCTTCTCCCGTACAATGCCTCAAACGGGGCCATCTGAATGCTAGCATGATAGCTGTTATTATAAGCAAATTCTATCAGTGGCAAGTGTTCATCCCAATTACCTTTGAAGTCTAAGACACAAGCCCGTAACATATCTTCAAGCGTCTGAATAGTCCGTTCGGCCTGACCGTCGGTCTGCGGATGGAAAGTTGTGCTGAGATTCACCTGAGTTCCCAAACCTTGCTGAAACTTCTTCCAAAAGTTAGCTGTGAACCGAGCCCCGCGATCCGAGATAATAGAAAGTGGAGTGCCATGAAGCCTTACTATCTCCTTGATGTACAACCTTGCATATTGCTCCGCAGTATCAGTGGACTTGACTGGCAGGAAGTGAGCTGATTTGGTGAGTCGATCCACTATCACCCATATTGAGTCGAACTTACGCTGAGTGAGAGGTAACCCCACCACGAAATCCATATTGATCATCTCCCATTTCCACCTTGGTATTTCTATAAGCTGAGTTAATCCACCAGGCCGTTGATGCTCGGCCTTCACTTATTGACAGTTCGGGCATTTAGCTACAAAGCTTGCCACATCCCTTTTCATACCGTTCCACCAATAAATCTCCTTGAGATCATGATACATTTTCGTGGAACCCGGGTGCACAGAATATCTGGAAATATGAGCCTCTGCCATTACTCTCTTCCGAAATTCGTCCACGTCCGGGACACATAACCTACCTTGGCACCGCAATACACCATCCTCGCTACAGAGTAAAAATGCTGAGGTTTTGTCATTCATAACTACTTCCTTCACCCAAACCAATGCTGGATCCATGAACCGCTTTTCCTTGATTTCCGCAACCAATGATGATTCTACTCCATTACGCACCAAAACATTCCCCTCGTCTGACGCCAAAATACGAACCCCTAAACTGGCTAATTGGTAAACCTCCCGAGCCAGGGGTCTCTGATCCATACGCAAATAAGCCAAGCTACCCATGGATTTACGGCTAAGAGCGTCGGCCACCATATTTGCCTTCCCCGGATGGTACAATATGTTCATATCATAGTCCTTGAGCAATTCTAACCACCGCTGATGTCTCAGATTCAGCTCCTTCTATTTGAAAAAATACTGGAGGCTCTTGTGGTCTGAAAACACATCTACATGAACTCCATAAAGATAGTGCCGCCATATTTTCAAAGCAAACACAACAACTGCAAGCTCCAAATCATGCGTCGGATAATTCTTCTCGTGATTCTTAAGTTGCCTAGAAGCGTAAGATATGACTTTCCTGTGCTGCATCAATACACATCCCAAACCGACCCTGGAGGCATCACAATAAACCACAAATCCCTCTGTGCCTTCGGGCAAGGCCAGTACTAGTGCCGAGCTCAATCTTGACTTCAATTCTTGGAAACTTTTCTCACATGCATCGGACCACTGGAACTTCACTGCCTTCTGCATCAGTTTTGTCAATGGGGAGGCGAGGGTTGAGAATCCCTCTACAAACCTCCGATAGTACCCTACCAAATCCAAGAAGCTATGAATCTCTGTTGGGGTCGTGGGGCTAGTCCAATCTTTCACTGCCGCAATCTTCTGAGGATCCACCTGAATCCCCTCACCGGAAATAACATGCCCTAGAAAGGCTACGGATTCCAACCAAAACTCACATTTTGAGAACTTGGAATACAATTGATGCTGATGAAGGGTCTGCAATGCTGCTCTGAGGTGAATGGCATGATCTTCCCCGCTCCGAGAGTAGATGAGGATGTCGTCAATGAATACAATTACAAAGGAATCTAGGAATGGCTTGAAAACCCGATTCATAAGGTCCATGAAAACTGCTGGGGCATTGGTTAGCCCAAAAGACATGACCAAAAACTCGAAGTGACTATAACGAGTTCTGAAGGCGGTCTTAGGAATATCCTGCTCCCTGATCTTCAACTGGTGGTACCCGGACCGTAAATCAATTTTTGAGAAGAACTTCGCTCCTTGCAATTGGTCAAACAAATCATCCACTCGAGGCAAAGGATATTTATTCTTGATGGTGACTTTGTTGAGCTGCTGATAATCAATACACATTCGAAGTGACCCATCCTTCTTTCTGACAAAGAGAACCGGAGCACCCCACGGCGACACACTCGGTCGTATGAACCCTTTCTCTAATAAATCCCTCAGCTGCTCCTTTAACTCCCTTAACTCCGCTGGCGCCATTCTATATGGTGGAATGGATATTGGCTGAGTATCTGGCAATACATAGATCCCAAAATCAATCTCCCTATCCGGCGGGATGCCCAGAAGCTCATCCGGAAACACTTCAGGAAATTCATTCACGATTGGCACGGACTCGAGGGTAGGCACCTCTGAGGTGGTGTCCGTCACCCGAACCAAGTGATAAATACACCCCTTCTTAATCATCTTCGAAGCCTTAATGTGACGACCCAAAGGGTCATCGCCTGTTTTCCTCACTTGTTCTGTACTTCCGAGGCCTTGAAAACCTCATTCTATGTTGCCTCGATTTACGTGCATGATCCGGGCATGTAGCCGGAAAGATTTGTGATAGAATATATGAATTCTATGAGAAATTTGAAGAAAAATGATATTAATATTGATATAGTTGACTTCGGTCAACATTTTTGGTAAACAGACTCGAACCCGAGATTGGATGGTCCCGGAAGGTCCGTAGGAAAATATGGGACTTGGACATGCGTCCGGAGTCGAATTCCGAGGCCTAGAGCCCAAGTTATGAATTTTTCTGTGAAATTGTTTTTGATGTAATTATTAAAGGAAAATGAATTAATTGACCTTGGTATCGGGCCCGTATCAACTCTTAGGCTGATGGGGCTGCTGGCCCTGACGCCTTGAATGGCCTCCACAAACACTCTGAAGAGGCTGAGCATTAATAGGAGACTGATCCGAATACTGCTCACGAAACCCACGATCACCCGGTCTACCCTGTGAAGCCTGAAGGGCGGAATGGAAAGGCTTGGAAGACTAGCCCCTATCAAAAGATTCCCAGCCACCAGAAGAAGACCCACTAAACCTGCCTAAATGACGAGGCCTCTCAACTCTACGTGCTGCATTAGCCTGCCTCCTGAAATGATATATCACTTCCCACTCCCATAGCCATCTGGAGTCTAATTGGCTGATTAATCCCATCTATGAACCTGCTGACCCTCTCCCGCTCTGTGGGAAGTATCACTACTGCATGACGAGCCAAATCAACAAATCTTGTCTCATACTGAGTGACAGTCATAGTGCCCTGCTGGAGGCGCTCAAACTGCCTCCGAAGTGCATCCCGCCGAGTACTAGGGAGAAACTTCTCCAGAAATAACTCTGCAAACTGATCCCATGATAAAGCCGGGGACCCTTCTGGTCGAGTCAAACAATAATCCCTCCACCAAGTCTTGGCGGATCCTGAAAGCCTGAATGTACATAAGTCAACTCCATTGGACTCCACTATCCCCATAGTCTTGAGAATCTCATGGCAACTGAATAAGAAATCCTGAGGATCCTCTTATGTGGCACCACTGAAGGTAGTGGTAAACAACTTGGAGAACCGATCAAGTCGCCATAAAGAATCAGAAGTCATGGCCGCTCCATCTCCGGCATGAGCTGTGGTACCTTACAGAGTGGCCATAGGCTGAACCAATGGTGCCTGAGGCTGAGGAGCTACTGGCTCCGGAGTACGAGCAACAGGAGTCCGGGCCCCTCCTCCAGCCTGAGAAGCGGCTGGTGCAGCTGGTAATAAGCCCGATCTTGCAACGCTGTCCATAAAACCCGTTATCCTAACCAGAGCCTCCCGAAGATCCGGGGTAAATAAAGCCTCTCCTGGGACTTGAGATGGGCCCACTGGAGCTGCTGGGACTGGAACCTCCTCGCCAGTCTCAATATGAGGCTCCACCTCTAGAATAGCTGCCGGGGGCTGAGCTCTGCCCCTACCACGGCCTCCGATATGGCCTCGGCCCCTGCCCCTCACGGGAGCTGCCTGGGGCTCGGGCTGCTGGTCAGCGGACGAAGAAGCGTGTGTCCTCACCATCTGCGAAAGGACAGAGTAGAAGTTCAATCAGTATTTGAGGAACAAATCGCACGACAAGAAGGAACAAATGAGAGACTCTTTCCTAACTCAATAGACTCTGGAGGACAAGTACGGACGTCTCCGTGCCTACCTCTCAAACTCTACTAAGCTTGTTCGTGAGTGGTGAGACCTATGTAACCTAGAGCTTTGATACCAACTTGTCACGACCCGGATTTTTCCCCCAACATCGGGATCGTGATGGCGCCTACTCGTGGTAGCTAGGCAAGCCTCTGTATTCATACTTTCCTGTTTTTAGCAATATTTCATACTCAATTAATCAACAAAACCATAACCTTAATTAAATAAGTGTTGAAGACTTTATCGAAATAGAAATAAGCAGTTTCAAGGTAAAACAATACTGAAATCCTCTACCCAAGACGTGAAGTCACCAACTCACGAACTACTACATGAATACTACACATAAAGGTCCGGAAGAAATATAACATAATCTGTTTGTCTCGGAACAAGGAGACTACAGCTAGTAATATAATAAAAGGAAGAGACGTCCGGGCCTGCGGACGTCTGCAAGCTACCTCTGTCTCAAGATGCTCAACTCCCACACAAAAGATCTACTGCTGCTCCTGATCGAAACCTGGACCTGTGCAAAAATGCACAGAAGTGTAATATCAGCACAACCGACCCCATGTGCTGGTAAGTGCCTGGCCTATCCCGGCGAAGTAGTGACAAGCCTAGGACCAGACACCCACATAAACCTGTGCAGTTATATATATATATATATATATATGTACACCACAAGATAACGAGAAAATAATTAAGTAACAACCCAACAAGGAATATCTCATAAGAACTCAACAATTAACAACAGTTAATTAGTCCACAAGGAAAACAAAGTATAATAGAAAATAGGTAATATCAAACCAAGGAAAGGCAAATAATTGCACGGCATCACCCTTCGTGCTTTTACTCTCATCCTCACCAAATAAGCAAATAAAGTGCACGGCATCACCCTTCGTGCTTTTACTCTCATCCTCACATCTATGGTACGGCATGATCCTTCGTACATGGTTCAATAACAAGGCACGGCATGATTCTTCGTGCATAATCAATAACATGGCACGGCATTAACCTTCGTGCATAATCAATAACATGGCACGGCATTAACCTTCGTGCATAATCAATAAATCAAAGCACGGCATCACCCTTCGTGCATTATCACTCTTCCTCACCCAAATAACAATCACAGTCAAGGGCAGAGAAAGAAAACAATAAATCATAAACTGTCCTGGCAAGGGCAATCAATAACAATTCTACAACCCGGCAAGGGTTCAACAATTTATCTTTCAATATGTCTAACAACAAGTATTAACAATGACTCACGGTCATGCAAGACGCCAATGTATGGATGCTCGTCACCACAGCCCATACACCGCACTCGAGCATATAACACATAGCACATAATCCTATTCCCTCAAGCTAGGATAGAACAAACACTTACCTCAAATGTTTACGAATAATTCAATACGTGGCAATGCCTTTTCCTTTCAAATTTGGCTCCAATCCAATCGTATCTATACACAATTGATTTAATATCATCAATACTACTCAACAAACTAATTCATATGGCCAATTATAACTTCTACAACATTCTGCCCGGAATAGTGAATATCAACCCCGGGCCCACATAATCGAAACTTGAGTTTCGAACCAAAATAAATTTACCCAATCATCCACGAGTTCAAGATTTGTTTCAAAATTGGACCTCAATTTGAGGTCCAATTACCCAATTCATGAAAAACCTATGTTCTACCCAAAAACATGAATTTCTACCATGAAAACCTTTGATTGAGCAGTATTCAGATCAGTCTCCTATTAATGCTCAGCCTCTTCATAGTCTTCGTGGAGGCCATTCAGGGCGTCAGGGCCAGCGGCCCCATCAACCGAAGAGTTGCTACGGTTGTGGTGATCCAGGTCATTTTGTCAGATTCTGCCCTCGAGCGACGGGCAACACTCAGCAGCGGGGCCCTCGTCCCATAATTCAGGCCCCAGCTGACCCTCAGCCTGCCCAGCCAGCCAGAGGCGGGGGTAGAGATTATAGAGGTGGAGGTCGAGACCGTAGAGGTGGAGACCGTCCAGCCAGAAGGTAGAGGTCAGCCAGTTGATGGTCGTCCTAGAGACGCAGCTCAGAGGGGAGGTGCAGATCCCCGATTCTATGCTTTACTGGCCAGACCAGAGGCAGAGGCATCAGATGCCGTGATTACAGGTACCATTCTTGTGTGTGGCAGAGGTGCTTCAGTATTATTTGACCCTAGGTCTACATACTCATATGTGTCTTCCTACTTTGCACCGTATTTGGCCGTGCCCAGCTATGCTCTGGATATTCCAGTTTATGTGTCTACACCGGTGGGCGACTCCATTGTAGTCGATCGGGTGCATCGTTCGTGCATAGTTATCTTTGGGGGTCTTGAGACCCGTGTTGATCTGTTGCTTTTGGACATGGTGGATTTTGATGTCATATTGGGGATGGACTGGTTGTCCCCATACCATGCTATTCTAGATTGTCATGCTAAGACTGTGACCTTAGCCTTGCCAGAATCACCCCGACTAGAGTGGAAGGGTACCTCAAGCCACTCCGTTCGCACTGTTATTTCCTATGTTAAGGCTCGACGCATGGTCGAGAAGGGGTGTCTAGCTTATCTGGCTTATGTTCGTGATTCCAGCGCAAAAGTTCCTTCTATTGAATCAGTCCCTATTGTACGGGAGTTTCCTAAGGTTTTCCTTCAGACCTGCAGGGCATGCCACCCGACAGGGATATTGATTTATGTATTGATCTGGCGCCGAGCACTCAGGCCATCTCTATTCCACCCTATCGTATGGCCCCGCCGGAGTTAAAAGAGTTAAAAGATCAATTGCAGGACCTTCTAGAAAAGGGCTTTAACAGGCCCAGTGTTTCGCCGTGGGGTGCACCAGTATTATTTGTAAAGAAGAAAGATGGTTCGATGAGAATGTGCATTGACTATCGGCAGTTGAACAAGGTGACTATCAAAAATAAATATCCACTTCCGCGAATTGATGATTTATTTGACCAGCTTCAGGGTGCCAAGGTATTTTCGAAGATAGATTTGAGGTCAGGCTACCATCAGCTGAAGATCAGGGCGGCCGACATTCCTAAGACAACCTTTCGCACTAGATACGGGGACTATTAATTCTTGGTTATGTCATTCGGGTTGACCAATGCTCCGTCAACATTCATGGAGTTGATGAATCAGGTGTTCAGGTCGTATCTAGATCTGTTCGTAAGAGTCTTTATAGATGACATCCTGGTATACTCCCGCAGCCGGGAAGAGCACGAGCAGCACCTCAGAGTGGTTCTTCAGAGTCTGAAGGATAATCACTTATATGCCAAATTTTCGAAATGTGAGTTCTGGTTGAGTTCGGTGGCATTTATGGGTCATATTGTATAAGTGGAAGGCATTCAAGTGGACCCAAAGAAGATTGAGGCAGTCCAGAATTGGCCTCGACCAGCTTCAGTGACAGAGATCCGGAGTTTCTTGGGGTTAGCAGGTTACTACCGTCGATTTGCAGAGGGGTTCTCTTCTATTGCAACACCGATGACCAGGTTGACCCAGAAGGGTGCCCAGTTCAAGTGGTCAGATGATTGAGAGGCGAGCTTTCAGAAGCTCAAGACAACCATGCCCCATCAGCATTCATGTAGTTGATGAATCGGGTGCATGGCTTTATACAGTTTACTGTGACGCATCTCGTAGAGGGCTTGGAATGGTATTGATGCAGGATGGTAAGGTTATTGCTTATGCTTCGAGGCAGTTAAAAATACATGAGAAGAATTATCCAGTTCATGATCTAGAGTTAGCAGCAGTGGTTCATGCCTTAAAAATCCGGAGGCATTATCTATATGGTGTGACATGTGAGGTGTACACTGATCACAAAAGCCTACAGTACTTGTTCAAGCAGAAGGAGTTGAATCTACGACAGCGAAGATGGTTAGAGTTGCTGAAGGACTATAATGTTGCTATCCTATATCACCCAGGTAAGGCCAATGTGGTGGCCGATGCATTGAGTAGGAAGTCTGCCAGCATGGGTAGTCTTGCATTCATTCCAGTCAGCTAGAGACCATTTGCTCTATATGTCCAAGCCTTAGCCAACCGGTTCGTGAGATTAGACATTTCTGAGCCTAGCAGGGTGTTAGCCCGCACGGTCGCTCGTTCTTCTCTATTAGAGCGTATCCGTGAGAGGCAATTTGATTATCCTCATTTGCATGATTTGAGAGATACAGTACAGCGGGGAGGTGCCACGAAGGTAAATCTATATGATGATGGGATACTGAGATTGCAGGGTCGAGTTTGTGTGCCCAATGTTGAAGGGATTCGAGAGTTGATCTTAGCGGAGGCCCACAGCTCGCGGTATTCTATTCATCCGGGCGCAGCAAAGATATACCAGGACTTACGGCAGCACTATTGGTAGCGCAGGATGAAGAAAGATATCGTTGCGTATGTCGCTCGGTGTCTAAATTGTCAGCAGGTGAAATATGAGCACCAGAGGCCTGGTGGTGTATTCCAGAGAATCAAAATTCCCGAGTGGAAATGGGAGAGGATCACTATGGACTTTGTTACCGGACTTCCTTTGACTCGGAGGAAATTTGATGCTATTTGGGTCATTGTTGATAGGTTGAACAAGTCAGCACACTTCATTCCAGAATCTGTCTCCAACTCATAGGAGAAGTTAGCAGAGATTTAAATCAGGGAGATTGTTCGCCTTCATGGGGTGCCGGGTATCTATTATCTCTGATCGGGGTACGCAGTTTACCTCGCGGTTCCGGAGAGCGGTCCAGCAGGAGTTAGGCACCCAGGTTCAGCTGAGTACAGCTTTTCATCCTTAGATAGATGGTCAGTCCGAGAGGACTATTCAGATTCTAGAGGACATGCTTCAAGCCTGTGTCATTGATTTCGGAGGCTCGTGGGACTAGTTTCTGCCATTAGCAGAGTTCACCTACAATAACAGCTACCAGTCCAGCATCCAGATGGCCCCGTACGAGGCGTTGTATGGTAGGCGATGTCGATCTCCAGTCGGATGGTTTGAGCCGGGAGAGGCTCGGTTGTTGGGTACAGACTTAGTTCAGGAGGCCTTGGATAAGGTCAAGACTATTCAGGAGAGATTGCATTCAGCTCAGTCCAGACAGAAGACTTATGCGGATCGTAAGGTTCGAGATGTAGATTTCATGGTTGGTGAGCGAGTATTGCTCCGAGTGTCACATATGAAGGGCGTGATGAGGTTCGGGAAGAAGGGCAAGCTCAGCCCTAGGTATATTGGCCCATTTTAGATTCTAGACCGAGTGGGAGGGGTGGCTTACAGACTAGCTCTGCCGCCTAGCTTATCAGCCGTGCATCCAGTTTTTCATGTATCTGTGCTTCGGAGATACCACGGCGATCCCACACATGCGTTAGACTTCAGTACTGTCCAATTGGACAATAATCTATCTTACGAGGAGGAGCCGGTGTCCATTCTAGACCAGCAGGTTCGGCAGTTGAGGTCGAAGAGTTATCCTTCTGTGCGTGTTCAGTGGAGAGGTCAGCCTTCTAAGGCATTGACCTGGGAGTCCGAGTCTGATATGCGGAGCCGCTACCCAAATTTGTTCCCCGACTCAGGTACTTCTTTCTCTTGACCGTTCGAGGACGAACGGTTGTTTTAGAGGTGGAGAATGTGACGACCCAAAGGGTCATCACCTGTTTTCCTCACTTGTTCCGTACTTCCGAGGCCTTGAAAACCTCATTCTATGTTGCCTCGATTTACGAGCACGATACGGGCATGTAGCCAGAAAGATTTTGTGATAGAATATATGAATTCTATGAGAAATTTGAAGAAAAATGATATTAATATTGATATAGTTGACTTCGGTCAACATTTTTGGTAAACGGGCCGGAATCGAGAACGGACGGTCCTAGAAGGTCCGTAGGAAAATATGGGACTTGGACATGCGTCCGGAGTCGAATTCTGAGGCCTAGAGCCCAAGTTATGGATTTTTCTGTGAAATTGTTTTTAAAGTAATTATTAAAGGAAAAAGAATTAAATAACCATGGTATTGTGACCACCCAAAGGGTCATCACTTGTTTTATTAATCATTTGAATAATTTTGATATTAATATTGATATGGTTGACTTTGGTCAACATTTTTGGTAAACGGACCCGGACCCGTGATTTGACGGTCTCAGAAAATTCGTAGAAAAATATGGAACTTGGGCGTATGCCCGGAATTGAAATCCGAGGTCTAGAACCCCGGTAAAAGAATTTTTCTGTTAAATTGTTTTCTGAAAATGTTTAAGGGAAATGAAACTGAAATTTGATTAAAAAGCAATGGTATCGGGCTCGTATTTTGGTTCCGACGCCCAGTACAAGTCATATATATTGGTTAAGCGCTTCCTGTAAAGTTTGGTTGAAAACGGACGTCGTTTGACGTGTTTCGGCCTTAAATTGGAAATTTTGGAAATTATGAAATTTAAAAGAATTCTTGAGTTTTAAGGCTCAATTCATTGATTTTGATGTTATTTTAGCGATTTGATCGCACGAGCAAGTTCGTATGATGTTTTTAAGTTAGTGTGCATATTTGGTTTGGAGCCCTGAGGGCTCGAGAGTGTTTCGGAGGTGGTTCGGGGTGTTTTTGAACTTATGAAAAACTGCAGAAAATCTGCAGCAGGCAATCCTTCATCGCATTCGCGTCCAGGTGGTCGCGTTCGCGATGGCCAACTTATTTCCTTCAACGCGTTCGCGTCCAGGTGGTCGCGTTCGCGATGCCCAGCTGTTTCCCTTCATCGCGATCGCGTTCCCATTCCTCGCGTTCGCGTACAACAAACCTGGACCCCAGCCTTTTTCCTCTACGCGTTCGCGTGAAGGCTCCCGCGTTCGCGGAGCCTGGCCTGCCTCTTCTACGCGTTCGCGTAAGGCACCACGCGTTCGCGTAGGCCAACCTGTAAGCCCCAGAATTTTCTTCTTCGCGTTCGCGACAAGCCCCACGCGAACGCGATGAACAAACTTATGCCTAGTCTTCGCGAACGCGACGCTGTGCACGCGAACACGAAGGGCAAATTTTCGCCCAGTGAATTAATACCCAAAACAGAACAGAATCGGGATTTTATCCCATTCCTCAAACACTCTCTTCTCCAATAGCCCTTAGGCGATTTTTGGAGCATTTTTTTCATCAAAGTTCATTGAGTAAGTATTGTTTAACTCGTCTTCTTCATTTTTCATCAACATCAATCAAATTCTTAGGCCTAAACATGTGTAAATGGGTAGAAAAATTAGAGAAATGGGTATAGTTAGGGTTTTCAAAGAATTGCGATCTAGACCTCATTTTGGGGTCGATTTTAAGAACGAATTGTATATTTGAACTCGTGGATGATTGGGCGAATTTATTTTGGCTCGAAACTTGAGTTTCGATTATGTGGGCCCGGGGTCGATTTTTACTATTCCGGGCAGAATGTTGTAAAAATCATATTTAGCTAAATGAATTAGTTTGTTGAGTAGTATTGATGATATTAAATCAATTGTGTATAGATACAATTGGATTGGAGCCAAATTTGAAAGGAAAAGGCATTGCCACGGATTGAATTGTTCGTAAACATTTGAGGTAAGTGTTTGTTCTATCCTAGCTTGAGGGAATAGGATTGTGTGCTATGTGCTATGTGATAGAGTGCGATGTATGGGTTGTGGTGACGAGCATCCATACATTGGCATCTTGCATGACCGTGAGTCATTGTTAATACTTGTGGTGAGACATATTTTAAAGATAAATTATTGAATCCTTGCCGGGTTGTAGAATTGTTATTGTTCTCCCTTGCGGGACTTGTTGTGAAGTGAGATATTGATTTCCCTTGCCGGAACTTTGCTGTGATGATTATTGTGTCCCTTGCCGGGACGGTTCATGATTTATTGTTTTCATTCTCTGCCCTTAATTGTGATTGTTATTTGGGTGAGGATGAGTGATAATGCACGAAGGGTGATGTCGTGCCTTGTTTTATTATTGATTATGCACGAAGGTTAATGTCGTGCCATGTTACTGATTATGCACGAAAGTTAATGTCGTGCCTTGTTATTGATTTTGCACGAAGGATAATGTCGTGCCATGTTATTGATTATGCACGAAGAAGCATGTCGTGCCTTATTATTGAACCATGTATGAAGGATCATGCCGTACTATGGATGTGAGGATGAGAGTAAAAGCACGAAGGGTGATGCCGTGCACTTTGTTTGCTTATTTGGTGAGGATGAGAGTAAAAGCACGAAGGGTGATGTCGTGCAACTATTTGCTATTCCTTGACTTGATATTACCTATTTTCCATTATACTTGGTTTTCCTTGTTGATTTAATAACTGTTGTTAACTGTTGAGTTCTTCTGTGATATTCCTTGTTGAATTGTTACTTAAATATTTCTCGTTATCTTGTGGTGTACATATATATAGAACTGTACAGGTTTATGCGGGTGTCTGGTCCTAGGCTTGTCACTACTTCGCCGGGATAGGCCAGGCACTTACCAGCACATGGGGTCGGATTGTGCTGATACTACACTTCTGTGCGTTTTTGCACAGGTCCAGGTTTCGATCAGGAGCAGCAGCAGTAGATCTTTTGCGTGGGAGTTGATCATATTTGAGACCGAGGTAGCTTGCAGGCGTCCGCAGGCCCGACGTCTCTTCCTTTAATTATGTTACTAGCTGTAGTCTCTTTGTTCCGAGACAAACAGATTATGTTATATTTCATTCAAACCTTTATGTGTCGTATTCAGTAGTAGTTCGTGAGTTGGTGACTCCACGTCTTGGGTAAAGGATTTCAGTATTGTTTTACCTTGAAACTGCTTATTTCTATTTCGATAAATTCTTCCGCACTTATTTAATTAAGGTTATGGTCTTGTTGATTAATTGAGTATGAGATATTGCTAAAAACAGGATAGTATGAATACAGTGGCTTGCCTAGCTACCACGAGTAGGCGCCATCACGATCCCGATGTTGTGGGAAAAATCCGGGTCGTGACAAGTTGGTATCAGAGCTCTAGGTTACATAGGTCTCACCACTCACGAACAAGCTTAGTAGAGTTTGAGAGGTAGGTACGGAGACGACTGTACTTGTCCTCCAAAGTCTATTGAGTTAGGAAAAAGTTTCTCATTTGTTCTTTCTTATCGTGCAAATTTGTTCTTCAAAATGTTAAGTTAAATTTCCACTCTCGTCTCCCCACGAATGGCGAAGTCACGTACCGCTTATCCAGCCGAACAATGACGCGGGCTGGTGATAGATCAACTATGCCTTCAAAAGTCTTACGGAGGACGGATAGGTTTCACCAAACTCTTCGCTACCACCTTCAGCGGTGCATCTTTTGAGGACCCACGGAGATTGTGCTTGACCGTTGTTGTGAGGAATTACAGAACGTGGGAATAGTCGAATGCGAGGGGGTTGGTTTTACTGTGCTTCGGATGGCAGACAGAAGTAGTGGGAAGATAATGTATTTACCACGCCAGTTGTGGTTCCGACGGAAGATGCAATTACATCAGGAAATCACCTAATACATCGTGTGGGGTTTCAACGGACCTTGACGTCCGGTGGATTTGTTGGAGTTGTGAAGGACAAATATTGCGAACTATTGGGATGCATATATACGGTAGGGAAAGGTCCTCCAAATAACTTATACATATTTAAGGTTGATTCCTTTCATGGTGTAAGAATCGCCCCAGAGAATAGCGAAGGGTATGTGAGTAAACGGGGTAGCTCAGCAGTGTTAAGCCAACATAACAAAAGAGGAAATTGGTCGTCGATGTTTGTGGCAAGTCCACGAAGAGGGCAAGCCGGCCAACGCAACGCTGGTTACTAAACGCTATTTTAAGAAGATGTTCGGAAGACGTCACCCCCCAGATTCTCTGCGATATGTAGTACATACGATCTGAACGGTTGTACCAGGTCACAATGACTGTGTCCGAATATGTATATTGTCATGAGCAATAAGTTAACCGGGCCTTAAAGGAATTGCTGTGAATGTGGAGTTTTGGAGAAATGTAATTTTAGGAAAGCACTCAGGCTACACGCTCCATTGCAGTTAATATTTATCCTACATGGCCAGCCAGATGTAGAGGTCGGGATGTTAGAGGTGGAGGTGAAAATCCTAGAGGTGGAGACCCAACCATTGATATAATTTTTATGATATGAGGGAGGTCACTACACCAGATGTGGTCATCACACGTATAATTCAGATTGTTATAGACATAATAATTTTCCCTTAATTTGATTTGGTTTTTTGAAAGAAAATTTAGGTGAGTCCTTTTAACATGCTCCATTCATGAGCGAGCATCGTAATCATCAAATCTGCTTATGGAAATACTCACGTTGGGATATTACATGAGGATAGACATCCCTATTATTAGGTGTTAGTCACTAAAATATCCATGAGGCTAAGAGTGACTTTATATTACTTATTACAATGGGTTTTGATATAATTCTCGAATAACTAATTTTAATCGTTAATTGTGCGCCCTATCAGTATGAGGGTTCATTTTATGTCGTGATTATCTTTGACGGACAATTATTGAAAGGAAGAAAACAAGGAAATGAAAAATTTCAGATGATATAATGTGCAAGCACTATGATTCAGAGTTGAGGATGAGATCCTCCAATTTTTGGCATAATGTGAAATATTTCTAAGCCGAGCTTCAAGTTGCGGTGGATATCATATGAGGACTAGGTCCTGGTAGTAAGAGTTTATGTGCTTAAAATTCTCCTTTTATGAAATTAATGTTTTTGTATTACATTTTTAAATGAGAGTCATGCTGTTAGGACTATTTGACCTTTTTTTTTGTATAGTCCCTATTCATATCTAGCCATCTGTATTTTGAAACCGTTGAGTTTAGCCTTTGAGACGAGAACCCAGGTGCAGATAAATATGACTCATCAATTCGAAAAAGTAATCACGGGGTCTCCATACCTCATTCTGAGTAGTGTGGGAGCTTTGGAATAAGGTATTTGATAACACGTAGTTATTGGCAATGTTGTAATTTAGGGACGACTCTTATGGCCAAAGTCATGGTTATGTGTATAAGTACGTGGTGTTCATGCCCTAGTTAGACTGGCTCGTGATAGTACCCATGGATAACGTATTGTTATGCTCCCGCAGCTAGGAAGAGCATACGCAACATCTCAGAGTGGCTCTCCAGACTTTGGAAAGGTAGTAAGCTATATGCAAATATCTCAAGAGTGTGAGGTCTGACTAAGTACAGTTGCATCACTGGGTCATATTGTGACGGCAACAGGTATTCAAGTTGATCCGAAGAAGATTGAGGCAGTCAAGAACTGGCCTAGACCGACATCAGCCACAGAGATTCGGAGTTTCTAGGGATTAGCGGGTTATTATCGGCAATTTGTGGAGGGGTTTTCTTCTATTGCAACCCCATTGATCAGATTGACACAGAAAGGTGTTCAATTTGAATGGTCCGATGAATGTGAGGCAAGCTTTCAAAAGCTCAAGACAGCCTTAACCACAGCACCGATATTGGTTTTACCCACAGGTACGACACCTTATACTGTTTATTGTGATGCTTCCCGTATTGGGCTTGGTGTAGTGTTAATGCAGGATGGCAAGGTTATTGCCTATGCTTCGAGGTAGTTGAAGATTCAGGAAAAGAACTATCCAGTACATGATCTAGAATTGGCGGTGATTATTCACGCATTGAAGATCTGGAGGCATTATTTGTATGTTGTAGCATGTGAAGTATACACCGATCATAAGAGTTTTCAGTATTTGTTTAAGCAGAAAGAGTTGAATTTGAGGCAGAGAAGGTGGCTAGAATTGCTAAAAGATTATGATGTCACCATTATATCATCCGGGAAAAAGCAAACGTGGTGGCCGACGCTTTGAGTAGGAAGTCAGCCAGTATGGGCAGTCTTGCTTATATTCCAGTCGATCAGAGGCCACTTGCTTTGGATGTTCAGTCCTTGGCCAACCGATTTGTGAGGTTGGATATTTTTGAGCCTAGTCGAGTTCTAGCTTGCACGATCACTCGCTCTTCGTTATTGGAGCGTATCCGCGATCAACAATATAATGATTCTTATTTATGTGACCTTAGAGACACGGTTCAGCGAGGAGGTGCTAAACAGGTCACCTTGGATGTTGATGGGATCCTAAGGATGCAAGGGCGCATTTGTGTGCCAAGTGTTGATAGGCCTAGAGAATTGATTCTAGAAGAAGCTCACAGTTCGCGGTATTCTATTCACCCAGGCGCAACGAAAATGTATCAAGATTTGCGACAACATTATTGGTGGCGCAGAATGAAAAAGGATATTGTGGCATATGTGGCAAGGTGCCTTAATTGTCAGCAGGTTAAGTATGAACATCAGAGACCTGGTGGTTTATTTTAGAGAATTGAACTTCCTGAATGGAAGTGGGAGCGAATCACGATGGACTTCGTTTCTGGACTTCCGATGACTCGAAAGAAGTTTAATGTTGTTTGGGTGATTGTTGATAGGCTGACCAAGTCAGCTCATTTTGTTCCTATTGCCACTACCTATTCATCCGAGAGGTTAGCTGAGATTTATATCAGGGAGATCGTTCTCCTCCATGGTGTTCCTATCTCTATTATTTCAGATCGAGGTGAATAGTTTGCCTCACATTTCTGGAAGGCGGTTCAACGAGAGTTGGGCACGTAAGTTCAGCTAAGTACAACCTTTCATCCCCAGACGGATGGTCAGTCCGAGAGGACTATTCAGATACTGGAAGATATGCTACGGGCGTGTGTTATTGATTTTGGAGGTTCGTGGGATCAATTCCTCCCTTTGGCAGAGTTTGCTTATAATAATAGTTATCAATCAAGCATCTAGATGGCTCCTTATGAAGCATTGTATGGTAGGCGGTTGTCGTTCTCCGGTTGGATGGTTTGAACCGGGAGAAGCTCGGTTATTGGGCACGGATTTAGTTCAGGAGGCCTTGGATAAGGTCAAGACTATTCAGGAGAGATTGCGTTTAGCTCAGTCCAGACAGAAGACTTATGCGGATCGTAAGGTTCGAGATGTAGATTTCATGGTTGGTGAGCGAATATTGCTCCGAGTGTCGCCTATGAAGGGCGTGATGAGGTTCGGGAAGAAAGGCAAGCTCAGCCCTAGGTATATTGGCCCATTTGAGATTCTAGACCGACTGGGAGGGGTGGCTTACAGACTAGCTCTGCCGCCTAGCTTATTAGCCGTGCATCCAGTTTTTCATGTATCTATGCTTCGGAGATACCACGGCGATCCCACACATGTATTAGACTTCAGTACTGTTCAATTGGACAATGATCTATCCTACGAGGAGGAGCCGGTGGCTATTCTAGACCGGCAGGTTCGACAGTTGAGGTCGAAGAGTTTTCCTTCTGTGCGAGTTCAGTGGAGGGGTCAGCCTCTTGAGGCATCGACCTGGGAGTCCGAGTCTCACATGCGGAGCCGATATCCTCATCTATTCTATGACTCAGGTACTTCTTTCTTTTGTCCGTTCGAGGACGAACGGTTGTTTTAGAGGTGGAGAATGTGACGACCCAAAGGGTCATCACTTGTTTTATTAATCATTTCGAGCTTCTGAGGTCCTGAAAACCTCATTTATAGTTTCCTCGATTTGCGTGTGCAGTTCGGGCGCGAAGCTGGAAAATTTTTATGTTGAAGTATTGTCACGACCCGGATTTTCCCCCAACATCGGGATCGTGATGGCGCCTACTCGTGGTAGCTAGGCAAGCCACTGTATTCATACTATCCCTATTTTTAATAAAATTTCATAATTAATTTATCAACAAACCATAACTTTAATTAAATAAGTGCGGAAGACTTTATCGAAATAGTATTAAGCAGCTTCAAGGTAAAACCATACTGAAATCCTCTACCCAAGACGTGGAGTCACCAACTCACGAACTACTACTGAATTCTACACATAAAAGTCTGAAAGAAATATAACATAATCCGTTTGTCTCGGAACAAAGAGACTACAACTAATAACATAAGTAAAGGGAGAGACGCCGGGCTTGCGGATGCCTGCGAGCTACCTCGGTCTCAAATATGATCAACTCCCACGCAATCGATTTACTGCTGCTGCTCCTGATCGTAACCTGGACCTGTGCAAAAACGCACGAAGTGTAGTATCAGCACAACCGACCCCATGTGCTGGTAAGTGCCTGGCCTATCCCGGCGAAGTAGTGACAAGCCTAGGACCAGACACCCACATAAACCTGTGCAGTTCAATATATATGTATACCACAAAATAACGAGAAGTAACCAAGTAATAACACAATAAGGAATATCTCAAAAGAACTCAACAATTAAACAACAATTAATAAGTTCACAAGGAAAACAAAGTATAATGGAAACACAAGTAATATCAAGTCAAGGAATAGCAAGTAGTTGCACGGCGCATCACCCTTCGTGCTTTTACTCTCATCCTCACCAAATAAGCAAATAAAGTGCACGGCATCACCCTTCGTGCTTTTACTCTCATCCTCACATCCATGGTACGGCATGATCCTTCGTGCATAATCAATAAAACATGGCACGGCATTAACCTTCGTGCATAATCAATAACAAGGCACGGCATTAACCTTCGTGCATAAATAATAAATCAAGGCACGGCATCACCCTTCGTGCATTATCACTCTTTCTCACCCAAATAACAATCACAGCTAAGGGCACAGAATGAAACAGTAAATCATAAACCGTCCCAACAAGGGCAATCAACAATCATCTTCACAACAAGTCTAAACAAGGGAGAACAATAACACTTCTACAACCCGGCAAGGGTTCAACAATTCATATTCAAATATATCCCACAACAAGTATTAACAACGACTCGCGGTCATGCTAGACGCCAGAGTATGGATGCTCGTCACCACAGCCCATACACCGCACTCGATCACATAACACATAGCACATAATCCTATTCCCTCAAGCTAGGATAGAACAAACACTTACCTCGAATGTTTATGAACAATTCAATCCGTGGCAATGCCTTTTCCTTTCAAATTTGGCTCCAATCCAATCGTATCTATACACAATTGATTTAATATCATCAATACTACTCAACAAACCGATTCATAAGGCCAATTACAACTTTTACAACATTCTGCCCGGAATAGTGAATTTTGACCCCGGGCCCACATGGTCGGAACTCGAGGTTCGGACCAAAATCCGGTTACCCATCCCCCCACGAGTTCAAGTATATGATTTGTTTCAAAATCGGACCTCAATTCGAGGTCC
Organism: Nicotiana noctiflora; assembly: GCA_032618575.1. Taxonomy (NCBI): domain Eukaryota; kingdom Viridiplantae; phylum Streptophyta; class Magnoliopsida; order Solanales; family Solanaceae; genus Nicotiana; species Nicotiana noctiflora. Next base: position 47,263 of record JASVEL010012660.1, on the reverse strand, counting down.
AATTTCCCAATTTATGAAAAACCCTATATTCTACCAAAAACAAGAAATTCTACCATGAAAACCTTTGATTTCTATTGAAAAACATGTTTAATGATGTTAGGAATTGAAAGAATTAAGTAAAAAGTGACTTACAATTGCTTTGAAGAGGAGGGAGTTCGTGAAGAATCGCAAATGGGTGTTTTTGGGTTGTGAAATGTGAAGAATGAAGCTGGAAATCGTGATTTACAGGTCTCTGTGTTCGCATTTGCGAACATGGGTTCGCAATTGCGAACCCCGACCAATTTCTGGAGTTTGAAAAATAAGCTAAGGCTGGGAAGTTCGCATTTGCGAACTTTTGTTCGCATTTGCGAAGCCAAGGCAAATCCGGGGGCTTCGCATTTGCGAACATATGTTCGCATTTGCGAACCAGGCTGGCCTCCAGGGACTTTCGCATTTGCGAACATTTGTTCGCATTTGCGAAAAAGGCTGGGCTGAGGGACCTTCGCATTTGCGAAGAATGCTTCGCATTTGCGAAGCATGCCTTTTCACTGGAGGCCTCGCAATTGCGAGGTTTGGTTCGCATTTGCGAACCCAAACGGTCCCGGGCACCCTTCGCATTTGCGACCAAGGGTTCGCATTTGCGAACCCTGCCTTGATCTGCCACCTTCGCAATTGCGAGAAATGCTTCGCAATTACGAAGACAACAGCTGGGTGAAAGACCAGCAGTTCAAAAATTCAGAATTTAATCCAACGGCCTATCAAATCTTTACCCGAAGCCCCCCGGGCTCCAAACCAAACATGTACACAACATCAAAAACACATTACGAACTTGTTCGTGCGATCACATCGCCAATATCACATCGTTTTCATCAAATCAAGCCTCAAGTTCATGATTTTTCATACTTTTGGTTTTCAAAACTTTCAAACTTGGAACTCAAGGTCCAAAACATATCAAACGACATCCGAATGTCACCAAACTTTGCAGAAAGCACATATATAATATTTATGACTTGTACCGGCGTCGGAACCAAAATACGAGCCCGATACCAAGGTCAATTAATTCGTTTTCCTTTAACAATTACATCAAAAACAATTTCACAGAAAAATTCATAACTTGGGCTCTAGGCCTCAGAATTCGACTCCGGACGCATGTCCAAGTCCCATATTTTCCTACGGACCTTCCGGGACCATCCAATTTCGGGTCCGGATCCGTTTACCAAAAATGTTGACCGAAGTCAACCATATCAATATTAATATCATTTTTATCCAAATTTCTCATAGAATTCATATTTTCTATCACAAAATCTTTCCGGCTACATGCTCGGATCGTGCACGTAAATCGAGGCAACATGGAATGAGGTTTTCAAGGCCTCATAAGCTCGAAATGATTAATAAAATAAGTGATGACCCTTTGGGTCGTCACAATCTCCACCTCTAAAACAACCGTTCGTCCTCGAACGGACAAGAGAAAGAAGTACATGAGTCAGGAAACAAATGTGGGTAGCGGCTCCGCATATCAGAATCGGACTCCCAGGTCGATGCCTCAAGAGGCTGACCTCTCCACTGAACACGCACAGAAAGATAACTCTTCGACCTCAACTGTCGAACCTGCCGGTCTAGAATGGCCACCGGCTCCTCCTCGTAAGATAGATCATTGTCCAATTGGACAGTACTGAAGTCTAACACATGTGTGGGATCGCCGTGGTATCTCCGAAGCATAGATACATGAAAAACTGGATGCACGACCGATAAGCTAGGCGGCAAAGCTAATCTGTAAGCCACCCCTCCCACTCTGTCTAGAATCTCAAATGGACCAATATACCTAGGGCTGAGCTTGCCCTTCTTCCCGAACCTCATCACGCCCTTCATAGGCGACACTCGGAGCAATACTCGCTCACCAACCATGAAATCTACATCTCGAACCTTACGATCCGCATAAGTCTTCTCTCTGGACTGGGCTGAACGCAATCTCTCGTAGATAGTCTTGACCTTATCCAAGGCCTCCCAAACTAAGTCTGTACCCAACAACTGAGCCTCTCCCGGCTCAAACTATCCGATTGGAGATCGACATCGCCTACCATACAATGCCTCATACGGGGCTATCTGGATGTTGGATAGGTAGCTGTAATTGTAGGCGAACACTGCTAATGGCAGAAACTGATCCCACGAGCCTCCGAAATCAATAACACAGGCTCGAAGCATGTCTTCTAGAATCTGAATAGTCCTCTCGGACTGGCCATCCGTCTGAGGATGAAATGTTGTACTCAACTGAACCTGGGTGCCTAACTCCTGCTGGACCGCTCTCCAGAACCGCGAAGTAAACTGCGTACCCCGATCAGAGATAATAGATACTGGCACCCCATGAAGACAAACAATCTCCCTAATGTAAACTTCCGCTAACCTTTCCGACGAGTAGGAGACAGATACTGGAATAAAGTGTGCTGACTTGGTCAGCCTATCAACAATGACCCAAATAGCATCAAATTTCCTCCGAGTCAAAGGAAGTCCAGTAACGAAGTCCATAGTGATCCGCTCCCATTTCCACTCGGGAATTTCAATCCTCTGGAATACACCACCAGGTCTCTGGTGCTCATATTTCACCTGCCGACAATTTAGACACCGAGCGACATACGCAACGATATCTTTCTTCATTCTGCGCCACCAATAGTGTTGCCGTAAGTCTTGGTACATCTTCGCGGCGCCTGGGTGAATGGAATACCGCGAACTGTGGGCCTCCGCTAAGATCAACTCTCGAATCCCTTCGACATTGGGCACACAAACTCGACCCTGCAATTTCAATACCCCATCATCATCTAGATTTACCTGTGTGGCACCTCCCCGCTGTACCGTATCTCTCAAATCACGCAAATGAGGATCATCAAATTGCCTCTCACGGATACGCTCTAATAGAGAAGAACGAGCGACCGTGCAGGCTAACACCCTGCTAGGCTCGGAAATGTCTAATCTCACGAACCGGTTGGCTAAGGCCTGGACATCTAGAGCAAATGGTCTCTGACTGACCAGAATGTATGCAAGACTACCCATGCTGGCAGACTTTCTACTCAATGCATCGGCCACCACATTGGCCTTACCTGGGTGATATAGGATAGTAACATCATAGTCCTTCAGCAACTCTATCCATCTCCACTATCGTAAATTCAACTCCTTTTGCTTTATCAAGTACTGTAGGCTTTTTTGATCAATGTACACCTCACATGTCACACCATATAGATAATGCCTCCGGATCTTTAAGGCATGAACCACCGCTGCCAACTCAAGATCATGAACTAGATAATTATTCTCATGTATTTTCAACTGCCTCGAAGCATACGCAATAACCTTACCATCGTGCATCAATACCACTCCAAGCCCTGTACGGGACGCGTCACAGTAAACTGTATAAGGCCTTGCACCCGTAGGTAGTATCAGCACTGGTGCCGTAGTTAAAGCCGTCTTGAGCTTCTGAAAGCTCGCCTCACACTCATCTGACCACTTGAACTAAGCACCCTTCTGGGTCAACCTGGTCATCGGGGCTGCAATAGAAGAGAACCCCTCTACAAATCGACGGTAGTAACCTGTTAACCCCAAGAAACTCCGGATCTCGGTCACTGAAGCTGGTCGAGGCCAATTCTGGACTGCCACAATCTTCTTTGGGTCCACCTGAATACCCTCCACCGATACGATATGACCCAAAAATACCATTGAACTCAACCAGGACCCACATTTTGAAAATTTGGCATATAGTCGATTATCCTTCAGAGTCTGAAGAACCACTCTGAGGTGCTGCTCGTGCTCTTCCTGGCTGCGGGAGTATACCAGGATGTCATCTATAAAGACTATCACGAACGGATCTAAGTAAGGCCTGAATACCCGATTCATCAACTCCATGAATGCTGCTGGGGCATTGGTCAACCCGAAGGACATGACCAAGAACTCATAATGCCCATATCTAGAGCGAAAGGCTGTCTTAGGAATGTCAGCCGCCCTGATCTTCAGCTGATGGTAGCCTGACCTCAAGTCTATCTTAGAGAATACCCTCGCTCCCTGGAGCCGGTCAAACAAATCATCAATCCTCGGCAGTGGATACTTATTCTTTATTGTCACTTTGTTTAATTGCCGGTAATCAATACACATCCGCATCGAGCCATCTTTCTTCTTTACAAATAATACAGGTGCTCCCCAGGGGGAAACACTGGGCCTGATAAAGCCCTTCTCAAGAAGGTCTTGCAACTGATCTTTCAACTCTTTTAGCTCCGGCGGGGCCATACGATAGGGTGGAATAGAGATGGGCTGAGTGCCCGGTGCCAAATCAATACAGAAATCAATATCCCCGTCGGGTGGCATGCCCGGCAGGTCTGAAGGAAAAACCTCCGGAAACTCCCGTGCAATAGGGACCGACTCAATGGAAGGAACTTCTGCGCCGGAATCACGAACATAAGCCAGATAAGCTAGACACCCCTTCTCGACCATACGTCGATCCTTAACATAGGAAATAACAGTGCGAACGGAGTGGCTTGAGGTACCTTTCCACTCTAGTCGGGGTGATTCTGGCAAGGCCAAGGTCACGGTCTTAGCATGACAATCTAGAATAGCATGGTATGGGGACAACCAGTCCATCCCCAATATGACATCAAAATCCACCATATCCAAAAGCAACAGATCAACACGGGTCTCAAGACCCCCAAATATAACTACACACGAACGATGCACCCGGTCGACTACAATGGAGTCACCCACCGGTGTAGACACATAAACTGGAATATCCAGAGCATAGCTGGGCACGGCCAAATACGGTGCAAAGTAGGAAGACACGTATGAATATGTAGATCTAGGGTCAAATAATACTGAAGCACCTCTGCCACACACAAGAATGGTACCTGTAATCACGGCATCTGATGCCTCTGCCTCTGGCCTGGGTTGTAAAGCATAGAATCGGGGATCTGCACCTCCCCTCTGAGCTATGTGTCTAGGATGGCCATCAACTCGCGGACCTCTACCTATGGCTGGACGGTCTCCACCTCTATGGTCTCGACCTCCACCTCTATGATCTCTGCCTCCGCCTTTGGCTGGCTGGGCAGGCTGAGGGTCAGTTGAGGCCTGAATCATGGGATGAGGGCCCCGCTGCTGAGTGTTGCCCGTCGCTCGAGGGCAGTACCTGACAAAATGACCTGGGTCACCACAACCGTAGCAACTCCTAGGCTGATGGGGCTGCTGGCCCTGACGACCTGAATGGCCTCCACGAACACTCTGAAGAGGCTGAGCATTAATAGGAGGCTGATCTGAATACTGCCCACGAAACCCACGATCACCTGGTCCACCCTGTGAAGCCTGAAGGGCGGAATGGAAAGGCCTGGAAGATTGGCCTCTGTCAAAAGATTCTCTGCCACCAGAAGAAGAACCACTAAACCTGCCTGAATGATGAGGCCTCTTGTCTGAAGAATAACCACCTCCCCGAGCAAGAGCCATCTTAACTTTGCGTGCTGCATTAGCTGCCTCCTGGAATGATATGTCACTCCCTACGCCCATAGCCATCTGGAGTCTAATTGGATGATTAAGCCCATCTATAAACATGCGGACCCTCTCCCGCTCTGTGGGGAGTATCACCACTGCATGACGAGCCAAATCAACAAATCTCGTCTCATACCGAGTGACCGTCATAGTGCCCTGATGGAGGCGCTCAAACTGCCTCCGAAGTGCATCCCGCTGAGTAGCAGGGAGAAACTTCTCCAGAAATAGCTCTGCAAACTGATCCCATGATAAAGCTGGGGACCCTGCCGGTCGAGTCAAGCAATAATCCCTCCACCAAGTCTTGGCGGATCCTGAAAGCCTGAATGTACATAAGTCAACTCCATTGGACTCCACGATCCCCATAGTCTTGAGAATCTCATGGCAACTGAATAAGAAATCCTAAGGATCCTCTGATGTGGCACCGCTGAAAGTAGTGGTAAACAACTTGGAGAACCGATCAAGTCTCCATAAGGAATCAGAAGTCATGGCCGCTCCATCTCCGGCATGAGCCGTGATACCTGACTGTGTGGCCACAGCTGGCTGAACCACTGGTGCCTGAGGCTGAGGAGCTACTGGCTCCGGAGTACGAGCAATAGGAGTCCGGGCCCCTCCTCCAGCCTGAGAAGCGGCTGGTGCAACTGATAATAAACCCGCTCTGGCAATGCTGTCCATAAATCCCGCTATTCTGACCAAAGCATCCCGAAGATCCGGGGTAAATAAAGCCTCTCCTGGGACCTGAGCTGGGCCCACTAGAGCTGCTGGGACTGGAACCTCCTCGTCAATCTCAATATGAGGCTCCACCTCTGGAGTAGCTGCCTGGGGCTGAGCTCTACCCCTACCACGGCCTCTGATACGGCCTCAGCCCCTGCCCCTCACGGGAGCTGCCTGGGGCTCGGGCTGCTGGTCAGTGGACGAAGAAGTGTGTGTCCTCACCATCTGCGAAATGACAGAATAGAAGTTCAATCAGCATTTGAGGAACAAGTCGCACGACAAGAAAGAACAAATGAGAGACTCTTTCCTAACTCAATAGACTCTGGAGGACAAGTACGGACGTCTCCGTACCTACCTCTCAAACTCTACTAAGCTTGTTCGTGAGTGGTGAGACCTATGTAACCTAGAGCTCGATACCAACTTGTCACGACCCGGATTTTCCCCCAACATCGGGATCGTGATGGCGCCTACTCGTGGTAGCTAGGCAAGCCACTGTATTCATACTATCCTGTTTTTAATAATATTTCATAATTAATTTATCAACAAACCATAACTTTAATTAAATAAGTGCGGAAGACTTTATCGAAATAGTATTAAGCAGTTTCAAGGTAAAACCATACTGAAATCCTCTACCCAAGACGTGTAGTCACCAACTCACGAACTACTACTGAATACTACACATAAAAGTCTGAAAAAATATAACATAATCTGTTTGTCTCGGAATAAAGAGACTACAGCTAGTAACATAAGTAAGGAGAGAGACGCCGGGCCTGCGAACGTCCGCAAGCTACCTCGGTCTCAAATATGATCAACTCCCACGCAAAAGATTTATTGCTGCTGCTCCTGATCGTAACCTGGACCTGTGCAAAAACGCACAGAAGTGTAGTATCAGCACAACCGACCCCATGTGCTGGTAAGTGCCTGGCCTATCCCGGCGAAGTAGTGACAAGCCTAGGACCAGACACCCACATAAACCTGTGCAGTTCAATATATATGTATACCACAAAATAACGAGAAGTAACCAAGTAATAACACAATAAGGAATATCTCAAAAGAACTCAACAATTAAACAACAAGTTAATAAGTTCACAAGGAAAACAAAGTATAATGGAAACACAAGTAATATCAAGTCAAGGAATAGCAAGTAGTTGCACGGCATCACCCTTCGTGCTTTTACTCTCATCCTCACCAAATAAGCACATAAAGTGCACGGCATCACCCTTCGTGCTTTTACTCTCATCCTCACATCCATGGTACGGCATGATCCTTCGTGCATAATCAATAAAACATGGCACGACATTAACCTTCGTGCATAATCAATAACAAGGCACGGCATTAACCTTCGTGCATAAATAATAAATCAAGGCACGACATCACCCTTCGTGCATTATCACTCTTTCTCACCCAAATAACAATCACAGCTAAGGGCAAAGAATGAAATAGTAAATCATAAACCGTCCCAACAAGGGCAATCAACAATCATCTTCACAACAAGTCTCAACAAGGGAGAACAATAACACTTCTACAACCCTGCAAGGGTTCAACAATTCATATTCAAATATATCCCACAACGAGTATTAACAACGACTCACGGTCATGCTAGACGCCAGAGTATGGATGCTCGTCACCACAGCCCATACACCGCACTCGATCACATAACACATAGCACATAATCCTATTCCCTCAAGCTAGGATAGAACAAACACTTACCTCGAATGTTTATGAACAATTCAATCCGTGGCAATGCATTTTCCTTTCAAATTTGGCTCCAATCCAATCGTATCGATACACAATTGATTGAATATCATCAATACTACTCAACAAACTGATTCATAAGGCCAATTACAACTTTTACAACATTCTGCCCGGAATAGTGAATTTTGACCCCGGGCCCACATGGTCGGAACTCGGGGTTCGGACCAAAATCCAGTTACCCATCCCCCCACGAGTTCAAGTATATGATTTGTTTCAAAATCGGACCTCAATTCGAGGTCCAATTTCCCAATTTATGAAAAACCCTATATTCTACTAAAAACAAGAAATTCTACCATGAAAACCTTTGATTTCTATTGAAAAACATGTTTAATGATGTTAGGAATTGAAAGAATTAAGTAAAAAGTGACTTACAATTGCTTTGAAGAGGAGGGAGTTCGTGAAGAATCGCAAATGGGTGTTTTTGGGTTGTGAAATGTGAAGAATGAAGCTGGAAATCGTGATTTACAGGTCTCTGTGTTCGCATTTGCGAACATGGGTTCGCAATTGCGAACCCCGACCAATTTCTGGAGTTTGAAAAATAAGCTAAGGCTGGGAAGTTCGCATTTGCGAACTTTTGTTCGCATTTGCGAAGCCAAGGCAAATCTGGGGGTTCGCATTTGCGACATAGTGTTCGCATTTGCGAACAAGGCTGGCCTCCAGGGACCTTCGCATTTGCGAACAAGGTTGGGCTGAGGGACCTTCGCATTTGCGAAGAATGCTTCGCATTTGCGAAGCATGCCTTTTCACTGAAGGCCTCGCATTTGTGAGGTTTGGTTCGCATTTGCGAACCCAAACGGTCTTGGGCACCCTTCGCATTTGCGACCAAGGGTTCGCATTTGCGAACCCTGCCTTGATCTACCACCTTCGCAATTGCGAGAAATGCTTCGCAATTGCGAAGACAACAGTTGGGTGAAAGACCAGCAGTGCAAAAATTCAGAATTTAATCCAACGGCCTATCAAATCTTTACCCGAGCCCCCGGGCTCCAAACCAAACATGTACACAATATCAAAAACACATTACGAACTTGTTCGTGCGATCACATCGCCAATATCACATCGTTTTCATCAAATCAAGCCTCAAGTTCATGATTTTTCATACTTTTGGTTTTCAAAACTTTCAAACTTGGAACTCAAGGTCCAAAACATATCAAACGACATTCGAATGTCACCAAACTTTGCAGAAAGCACATATATAATATTTAAGACTTGTACCGGGCGTCGGAACCAAAATACGAGCCCGATACCAAGGTCAATTAATTCATTTTCCTTTAATAATTACATCAAAAACAATTTCACAGAAAAATTCATAACTTGGGCTCTAGGCCTCGGAATTCGACTCCGGACGCATGTCCAAGTCCCATATTTTCCTACGGACCTTCCGGGACCATCCAATCTTCGGGTCCGGATCCGTTTATCAAAAATGTTGACCGAAGTCAACCATATCAATATTAATATCATTTTTATCCAAATTTCTCATAGAATTCATATTTTCTATCACAAAATCTTTCCGGCTACATGCTCGGATCGTGCACGTAAATCGAGGCAACATGGAATGAGGTTTTCAAGGCCTCATAAGCTTGAAATGATTAATAAAAAGAAGTGATGACCCTTTGGGTCGTCACAAATATATGAAATATGTGAAAAATTTGAAGAATTTTGATATTAATATTGATATGGTTGACTTTGGTCAACATTTTTGGTAAACGGACCCGGACCCGTGATTTGACGGTCTCAGAAAATTCGTAGAAAAATATGGAACTTGGTCGTATGTCCGGAACTGAAATCCGACGTCTAGAACCCCGGTAAAAGAATTTTTCTGTTAAATTGTTTTTTGAAAATGTTTAAGGGAAATGAAACTGAAATTTGATTAGAAAGCAATGGTATCGGGCTCGTATTTTGGTTCCGACACCCGGTACAAGTCATATATATTGGTTAAGCACTTCCTGTAAAGTTTGGTTGAAAACGGACGTCGTTTGACGTGTTTCGACCTTAAATTGGAAATTTTGGAAATTATGAAATTTGAAAGAATTCTTGAGTTTTAAGGCTCAATTCATTGATTTTGATGTTATTTTAGCGATTTGATCGCGCGAGCAAGTTCGTATGATGTTTTTAAGTTAGTGTGCATATTTGGTTTGGAGCCCCGAGGGCTCGGGAGTTTTCGGAGGTGGTTCGGGATGTTTTTAAACTTATGAAAAACTGCAGAAAATCTGCAGCAGGCAATCCTTCATCGCGTTCGCATCCAGGTGGTCGCGTTCGCGATGGCCAACTTATTTCCTTCAACGCGTTCGCGTCCAGGTGGTTGCGTTCGCGATGCCCAGCTATTTCCCTTCATCGCGATCGCGTTCCCATTCCTCGCGTTCGCGTACAACAAACTTGGACCCCAGCCTTTTTCCTCTACGCGTTCGCGTGAAGGCTCCCGCGTTCGCGAAGCCTGGCCTGCCTCTTCTATGCGTTCGCGTAAGGCACCACGCGCTCGCGTAGGCCAACTATGAAGCCCCCTAATTTTCTGCTACGCGTTCGCGACTGTGTCCACGCGAACGCGATGCCCATTCTGTCCAACCCTTCGCGAATGCGACGCTGTGCACGCGAACGCGAAGGGCAAATTTTCGCCTAGTGAATTAATACCCAAAACAGAACAGAATCGGGATTTTATCCCATTCCTCAAACACTCTCTTCTCCAACAGCCCTTAGGCGATCTTTGGAGCATTTCTTTCATCAAAGTTCATTGAGTAAGTATTGTTTAACTCGCTTCTTCATTTTTCATCAACATCAATCAAATTCTTAGGCCTAAACATGTGTAAATGGGTAGAAAAATTAGAGAAATGGGTATAGTTAGGGTTTTCAAAGAATTGCGATCTAGACCTCGTTTTGGGGTCGATTTTAAGAACGAATTGTATATTTGAACTCGTGGATGATTGGGCGAATTTATTTTGGCTCGAAACTTGAGTTTCGATTATGTGGGCCCGAGGTCGATTTTTACTATTCCGGGCAGAATGTTGTAAAAATCATATTTAGCTATATGAATTAGTTTGTTGAGTAGTATTGATAATATTAAATCAATTGTGTATAGATACAATTGGATTGGAGCCAAATTTGAAAGGAAAAGGCATTGCCACGGATTGAATTGTTCGTAAACATTTGAGGTAAGTGTTTGTTCTATCCTAGCTTGAGGGAATAAGATTGTGTGCTATGTGCTGTGTGATAGAGTGTGATGTATGGGCTGTGGTGACGAGCATCCATACATTGGTGTCTTGCATGACCGTGAGTCGTTGTTAATACTTGTGGTGAGACATATTTTAAAGATAAATTATTGAATCCTTGCCGGGTTGTAGAATTGTTATTGTTCTCCCTTGCCGGGACTTGTTGTGAAGTGAGATATTGATTGCCCTTGCCGGAACTTTGCTGTGATGATTATTGTGTCCCTTGCCGGGACGGTTCATGATTTATTATTTTCATTCTCTACCCTTAACTGTGATTGTTATTTGGGTGAGGAAGAGTGATAATGCACGAAGGGTAATGCCGTGCCTTGTTTTATTATTGATTATGCACGGAGGTTAATGTCGTGCCATGTTATTGATTATGCATGAAGGTTAATGTCGTGCCTTGTTATTGATTTTGCACGAAGGATAATGCCGTGCCATGTTATTGATTATGCACGAAGGATCATGTCGTGCCTTATTATTGAACCATGTACGAAGGATCATGCCGTACTATGGATGTGAGGATGAGAGTAAAAGCACGAAGGGTGATGCCGTGCACTTTGTTTGCTTATTTGGTGAGGATGAGAGTAAAAGCACGAAGGGTGATGCCGTGCAACTATTTGCTATTCCTTGACTTGATATTACCTGTTTTCCATTATACTTGGTTTTCCTTGTTGATTTAATAATTGTTGTTAACTGTTGAGTTCTTCTGTGATATTCCTTGTTGAATTGTTACTTAAATATTTCTCGTTATCTTGTGGTGTACATATATATAGAATTGTACAGGTTTATGCGGATGTCTGGTCCTAGGCTTGTCACTACTTCGCCGGGATAGGCCAGGCACTTACCAGCACATGGGGTCGGATTGTGCTGATACTGCATTTCTGTGCATTTTTGCACAGGTCCGGGTTTCGATCAGAAGCAGCAGCAGTAGATCTTTTGCGTGGGAGTTGAGCATATTGAGACCGAGGTAGCTTGCAGGCGTCCGCAGGCCCGGCGTCTCTTCTCTTTACTTATGTTACTAGCTGTAGTCTCTTTGTTCCGAGACAAACAAATTATGTTATATTTCTTTCAAACCTTTATGTGTCGTATTCAGTAGTAGTTCGTGAGTTGGTGACTCCACGTCTTGGGTAGAGGATTTCAGTATTATTTTACCTTGAAACTGCTTATTTCTATTTCGATAAATTCGTCCGCACTTATTTAATTAAGGTTATGGTTTTGTTGATTAATTGAGTATGAGATATTGTTAAAACAGGATAGTATGAATACAATGGCTTGCCTAGCTACCACGAGTAGGCGCCATCACGATCCCGATGTTGGGGGAAAAATCCGGGTCGTGACATGTATCGGGCTCGTATTTTGGTTCCGATGCCCGGTACATGTCTTAAATATTATATATGTGCTTTCTGCAAAGTTTGGTGACATGTGGATGTCGTTTGATATGTTTTAGACCTTGAGTTCCATGTTTGAAAGTTTTGAAAACCAAAAGTATGAAAATCATGAACTTGAGGCTTGATTTGATGAAAACGATGTTATATTGGCGATGTGATCGCACGAGCAAGTTTGTAACGAGTTTTTGATGTTGTGTACATGTTTGGTTTGGAGCCCGGGGGGCTCGGGTAAAGATTTGGTAGGCCGTTGGTTCAATTTCTGAATTTTAACACTGCTGGTTTTTCACCCAGCTGTTGGCTTCGCAAATGCGAAGCATTTCTCGCAATTGCGAAGGTGACAAGTCAAGACTTTGCGAACCCTTGATCGCAAATGCGAAGGGCGTCCAGGACTGTTTGGGTTCGCAAATGCGAACACAACCTCGCAAATGCGAGGCCTTCAGTGTTAAGCCTGGCTTCACAAACGCAAAGCATTTGTCGCAAATGCGAAGGTCCCTTGATCGAGCCTTGTTCGCAAATGCGAACTTCCCAGTTTCGTCTTGGCTTCGCAAATGCGAACAAAAGTTCGCAAATGCAAACTTCCCATCCTTAGCTTATTTTTCAAACTCCATAATTGGTCGGGGTTCGCAATTGCGAACCCCTGCTCGCAAATGCGAACACGGAGACCTGTAAATCACGATTTTCAACTTCATTTTCATATTTTCACAACCCAAAAACATCCATTGGCGATTTTTCACGAACTCCCTCTTCTCCAAATCAATTGTAAGTCACTTTTTACTTATTTCTTTCAATTCCTAACAACATTAAACATGTTTTGCAATAGAAATCAAAGGTTTTCATGGTAGAAATTCATGTTTTTGGGTAGAACCTAGGTTTTTCATGAATTGGGTAATTGGACCTCGAATTGAGGTCCGATTTTGAAACAAATCATATACTTGAACTCGTGGATGATTGGGTAAATTTATTTTGGTTCGAAACTCAAGTTTCGATTATGTGGGCTTAGGATCGATATTCACTATTCCGGGCAGAATGTTGTAAAAGTTATAATTGGCCATATGAATTAGTTTGTTGAGTAGTATTGATGATATTAAATCAATTGTGTATAGATACGATTGGATTGGAGCCAAATTTGAAAGGAAAAGGAATTGCCACAGATTGAATTGTTCGTAAACATTTGAGGTAAGTGTTTGTTCTATCCTAGCTTGAGGGAATATGATTATGTGCTATGTGTTATATGATCGAGTGCGGTGTATGGGCTGTGGTGACGAGCATCCATACATTGGCGTCTTGCATGACTGTGAGTCGTTGTTAATACTTGTGGTGAGACATATTTTAAAGATAAATTGTTGAATCCTTACCGGGTTGTAGAATTGTTATTGTTCTCCCTTGCCGGGACTTGTTGTGAAGTGAGATATTGATTGCCCTTGCCGGGACTTTGTTGTGATGATTATTGTGTCCCTTGCCGGGACAATTTATGATTTATTGTTTTCTTTCTCTGCCCTTGACTGTGATTGTTATTTGGGTGAGGAAGAGTGATAATGCACGAAGGGTGATGCCGTGCTTTGATTTATTGATTATGCACGAACGTTAATGTCGTGCCATGTTATTGATTATGCACGAAGGTTAATGGCGTGCCATGTTATTGATTATGCACGAAGGATCATATCGTGCCTTGTTATTGAACCATGTACGAAGGATCATGCCGTACCATGGATGTGAGGATGAGAGTAAAAGCACGAAGGGTGATGCCGTGCACTTTACTTGCTTATTTGGTGAGGATTAGAGTAAAAGCACGAAGGGTGATGCCGTGCAATTATTTGCCTTTCCTTGGTTTGATATTACCTATTTTCTATTATACTTTGTTTTCCTTGTGGACTAATTAACTGTTGTTAATTGTTGAGTTCTTATGAGATATTCCTTGTTGGGTTGTTACTTAGTTATTTTCTCATTATCTTGTGGTGTACATATATATATAGAACTGCACAGGTTTATGTGGGTGTCTGGTCCTAGGCTTGTCACTACTTAGCCGGGATAGGCCAGGCACTTACCAACACATGGGGTCGGTTGTGCTGATATTACACTTCTATGCGTTTTTGCACAGGTCCAGGTTTCGATCAGGAGCAGTAGTAGATCTTTTGTGTGGGAGCTGAGCATCTTGAGACAGAGGTAGCTTGTAGGCGTCCGCAGGCCCGACGTCTCTTCCTTTTATTATGTTACTAGTTGTAGTCTCCTTGTTCCGAGACAAACAGATTATGTTATATTTCTTCTAGACCTTTATGTGTAGTATTCATGTAGTAGTTCGTGAGTTGGTGACTCCACGTCTTGGGTAGAGGATTTCATTATTGTTTTACCTTGAAACTGCTTATTTCTATTTCGATAAAGTCTTCCGCACTTATTTAATTAAGGTTATGGTTTTGTTGATTAATTGAGTATGAAATATTGCTAAAAACAGGAAAGTATGAATACAGAGGCTTGCCTAGCTACCACGAGTAGGCGCCATCACGATCCCGTTGTTGGGGGAAAAATCCGGGTCGTGACACTTAAGGTAGGAAATAAACCTACCCCTTGGCACTACACCATTTCCTCTCCATTCAATAACTGGCTCGTTAGGGAACTCGAGCCTCATAACTCTCGTCCGACAGTCAAGCTTGGCAAAGCATGAATAGAGCCAATCCATCCCCATAATTACATCAAAATCTACCATCCCAAGTTCAATATGATCGGTTGTGGTATCGCGACCACCAACCATAACAACACAATTCCTATAGACTCGTGAGGCTGCCTAGACCAAATTATTACCAATTCATCATTAACAAAATGAGAGCCAAATAACAGCTTAGAAGATAAATTTTTTGATATAGCAGGCGGACAACTCTCTCTCTTTCTTGTTTAAACTCAATTCCTAAGCACTACATAAAATTTACCCTCCTCTATGTGAACATCCTCAAAAAAATTGATAAAGTTCAAAGAGATTTCATATGGAGTACTACAAACGAGAAGCGAAAAATTCACCTCATTAATTGGTCGACCGTTTGCCGACCTAAAAGCATTGGAGGCTTGGGTCTCTATAAAGCCAAGGATAAAAATATTTGTAATATTGTTAATATAGCCTGGAGAGCCATTGCAAATCCTACCACCCCGTGGGCTCATCTTATTATTACTGTCTATGCCAACAACTATGACTCTAGGACTACTTCTTTTATAGAGAAAAGTATTCAAAAGAGGGGGGAAATATATTTTAAGGGTATCAAATGGTAACTTTATCACCACTCAAACATGAATATCTGGGAGACCAATTGGATCCCTAACCTGGATAGCCTTAGAAACACAATAGAATGCCCTTTATTAAAGAATGATTATTTTTTAAAACTAAGAGATATCTTTGATGGCAAGAATTGGCACTTTGCTAATATATCCCTCAATCTTCTCGATGATATCGAGGAATCCATATCAAAGGCAAAAATCCTTGTTAAAAGCCCTATTATTGATATCCCTATTTGGTCTCTCAATACAAAAGACATCTCTACAAGCAAAACTCGCTACTCCTTAATGAACACTAATGAGAGCAAGGATATGGATTTTAACTGGATTTTGAACTTGCCATGCCCTAATAAAATTAAATTCTTTCTTTGGCAATGTCTTCACAATAGAATTTCTTATATACAATATCTATCAAAAATTGGTATTAGTATAGATACTCGTTGCCCAATATATAAAAATCATATAGATGAATCAATTATTCATATCTTCCTTAAGTGTCAAACAAGCAAACATCTTTGGGAAACCCTTGGATGGCATAACTTTAATAAGGATGACTGCGTTCACCGGCCAATCCAATTAAAGAATTTTAACTATCCTCTCAACAATTTTTCATAAAAAATTGGAATCTCTTCTTGCCTTTTGCTATTTGGCATATTTGGATTAATAGGAATAGTAACAATCAGAACAATACCAATTTTCCTATAAACATTAATCTCATCATGGATAGAGCTATCGCATTTTGCCTTTTAACTAAAAACAATCTGCTACCATCTCCAAAGCTCCATATCAAGGTTAGATATCATAAACCTCCAATAGGATGGTTTAAATTAAACATTGATGCTAGTTTCCACAAAAACATGTAAATTTGTGACCTAGGGGTAATCAGGAATACAAAGGGCGATTGGATTGTTGGCTATAACAAATCTGCACATGCAAATAATTGTCTACAAGCTGAGATTAAAGCCCTACTACCCATGATTGGGGGTTGTTTCCACTACAAATTGAAACGGATTCCACGGAGGTAATTCTGTCAACCAAACAAGGAAATAATCTATATGCTAACACTATCCATAAATGTAGGTCGTTAATGCACCAACAGAAGCACGTCATCCTCCATCACGAGTTCCGATAAGAGAATAAGATAGCTCAGCAATTAGCACAGATAGGATTGCTAATGCCAGGAAAAAGAAGAAAGTTTTGTTGATGCTCCAGTAGATGTTAAAATCCCAGTAAAACATGATGTACTAGAACAATATATTTTTAAAAACTCTTATATATGATTGCCTGTAATATTTTAGCAAGCTTAGGTAATAAAAGTGTTCATGTGACATTAACTACAAAGCATATTTCTTGACGTTTAATATATATATTTTCTGTTTGCTTAAAAAAAATCTTTTCCGAACAGGAAAAAAGAAAAGAAAAAGCTTTCTTGGAATCCAACCTTGCTTTTAAAAAAAAGGGCGCCATTGAGTGCGCCGGGTTAGGGTTTAGACTCGGTCAATCCCACTTCAAAACAAAAAAGAAACAACAAAAAAAGAGCGGGAGAGAGCAGCAGAGACTACGCTCCCACTCATTCCCAACGCCTTTCGGCTCCGAAGATGTCAATTGGAGCTCGTGAACTTACTGTTCTTGGTGAGTTCAAGCCCTTTGGCTTGATTACCGAAGCTCTTGACGGCAGCCCCTCTGATAATTGTGCGGAGGATTATCGTTACTTCCTGTTCAGTTCAGAAGTGACCAAACAAAGAGATGAAGCCGATGAGCTCGATATGCCGTCACCGTCGAGTGACCGTAGCATCATGAGCTCTTCATTAGAGGGAATAGGTATTTTGATTAAGAAATTATCCCTCAAGGACTTCTAATGTTTTGCTCTTTCAATTCATAGTTGCAAATTTGCTAGCCTTCTTTCTTTAGTTTCTGTTTCTTTACTAAATTGCAATTAAGAAAGTCAAAGTTCCAAATTTTTTGTTTTGTGAATATCAAGATGTAACTTATTCCTCACATGATTACAGGATAATATGGAGCATAGGTTCGCGAGTCTATAAGAGGTTCACATCACCCTCCACAGTAATAAAGGTAACTCTGCAATCACAAAAACTTGCACAAATAGGGTAAAACAGTTCTTTTTGTGTATATCTAAGCTTTTCAATCCCCTTAACGTAAGTGAAGCTTCTAGTATGGGTCTTATAATTACTTTAGGTTGCAGATTGAAATCTCCTGTGTGATATTCTTGTACTTTTTTGAATCCCTTGCCAGAATGCCGGGCTCCGCTATTGACTCTACCACTAAGCATACACATGTACCTAGCTAAGAATATGGTTTACAAATGATTGAGTCAGCAGGTTTTGCTTATTGTATTGCCGTATTGAGTTTATGTAAGTTTTTTCGTATGCTTTCGTTGCTTGACGTGTTTTTTTCCTAAAAGGAAATCATGGAAATGCGATGTACTGTTAAATTTTAGAACTGAAATAGGTCTACAACAACAACAACATCAACCCAGTATAATCCCACTCGGTTGGGTCTGGGGAGGGTAGTGTGTACGCAGACCTTATCCAGGGTATAGAGGCTGTTTCCAAATAGACCCCCGGCATCCTTCTCTCCAAGAACTTCCCACCTTGCTCTTGGGGAGACTCGAACTCACAACCTCTCGGTTGGAAGTGAGTGTTACTTACCATCAGAGCAACACTCTTGTCAACTGAAACAGGTCTACCTAGTCTCGTTTATCATTTTTGTCTCTTTCACGATTGATCCAATTTCCAGTATTTGTAGCTTGTAGAGTTGTCAAAGGCAAAAAGTTTAGAAAAGCGCCATGGTCTGTTGCGCTTCAAGCACAAAGTACAAAAAAGCATGGGCAGTCAAGAAATGTGCTAATGACGAAAAATTAAAAATATGTACTACTGCAAGGAAAAAGTTACTATAAACACATACATTTCTTAGGAGAACAAATGGAAAAAAACTGCTAATCAGCTGAAATATATGAAGTAAAAATCACATCGATCATGTAAAAGAACCATTTATGCTAAAATTCTAATTTTTATTTGTAATAAGAAAAAATTCATTCATAATGTTTTGTTAAAAATTATCATTTCCATACTGGTTTTATTGTTTAGTTGCCACCCTCTTAAAGACGAGTTTATGGATGACGAGGCACATGACTGTCATAAAGAGCACCCAAGCAAAGCAAACTACTTGGGTTTGACCTAGCTTAAAAAGTTAATAGTGTCTCAGGCGAACCTAAATAACATTGGTCGCTTGGTGAATGTGCAAAACCAGCTCAATTGGTGGCTGGCTTGATTGAAATAGAATTTGAGCCATGTGAATGAAATTGTTCTATTTCATTTGCAACTATATATATTCTTACTTTAGTACATTGTTACTGCTCAATAAATATGCAAATAAATGACTTGCTTAGACTATTGACATGAACCTGTGTGGTTTGGTTTGTAACAACATTTGCAGGTCACTTATATGGCCAATACGTGGTTTCACACAAATTTACATGTCTTGTGGAATTGTCTAATTTTATTCTCGTTCATTTCTTTGTCTGTTGGTCCTCCCCACATCCACTTGGTGTCGTGCTTAGCTTATGGCATATCTCACATAAATGGAACTTGATTTATGATTTTCAGGATCATTACTTTTTTTTAATCATTTGTTATTTGCCTTCATATTCTCTAGGCGGATGTTTAATCAACTTTTAATAGTGTTTTAGGCATGTTGGTGCCGTATGGGCTATACTTCATAAGTTGTTCTGTGCATTCTACAGAGTGATAGTTTGACAATTTATAACACATCAGGTGATTTACTGCTGCATATTCTATTTTACATTGAGATTTATTCCACATGTCTCATTGCATATAAAGAATCTCTTTAAATAATCAAGTTGATTTACTTGTCCCCAGTAAAATAAAAAATAAAGTTGATTTACTTGTCCCATGGCAAACATTAGACCAACTTTCCTTATTTTAGTTCCTATTGTTGATTTTTTATTTTTTCTTTCTAGTTAAGGAGAATCCATAGAACTTAGGATTTGAAAAAATCAATAATTTGACATTTATTGAACAACTAGAGTTGATAAGGGAATTGACTGATGTGTTTCAGTGAAGGAATTGGTTGACATTTGGAGTTCTCAATATGTTCAAATACCATGTATGCTTTTAAATGTGTACCGGTGCGAGATTTTGTGATTGGAGTTGATAGGTCTGCCATTTCTTTTATGTGTCATAATTGTAGAGTAGTGAGGCAAACTGGTATCGGCTCCCTTGCAACCGCCTCTTTGGGATGTGTTAAAATGACTAAACATAAAGTTGTTCAGAACTGTAAGTGGAACTGGAGTTTAGTGCAGCAGAGGGGCGGGTTTGGTTTTTAGTTGATATTTGAACTATTGTTGGCAAAGATATTAGTTTTTTCTCTAAATTGTGTCGATATGTTTTTCTGGTTTAATTTTAATTTTGTGGTAATGGGAGGTTCTGAGGCTCTGAATGTGCCTCTTTTCACAGTTAAAGAGTTGCTGAGTAAAGATGAGACAAAGTGGGCCAATTTTCATCCTTTAAAATTTTTCAATTACCTGACCTATGGTAATCTTTTTTGTATTTAATTTTCCTCTTTTTGTCCAAGTGAGTTCTTGCTGTTTCGCCATTACAATTGCTTGTTTAGAGAAGATGTTAAAATTGCTGAGTGGTTTGCCTTGTAGGTGAAGTAACATCCGTTCCTCTTTCTCGTAGCATCACCTCCATATGGCCTCTTCCATATGGTTTACTGCTCCAACAGGCACCTGAAGGGAGCTCACCAGCGCATATAGCATTTTCGTCTTTGAGCCCATTTTTAAGTGCTCGTGATACATTCCGTTCAAAAACGGACATTAACCCTCAGAATTGTAATGCTGTACATGGTCTAGATTTTACTGTCAGGGGAGATGGTTCTTCAATGTCCTCACATCTGATACTAAAGGATCCATTGGAAGAACCTCAGGTATACATGATGCTTTCTCTGCCTCCCCCCTGTTTCTATTATTTTGTTTTGTTTTGTTTTATTGTCTATTCTTTTTCTCTTTCTGATCTTGGGCTTTGGTAATATTATATTGTTATCTAGAGAAATAAACTTAGATAGTCCCTTAAATATCCCTATAGGAGTATTTTTATCCTTTATCTATACTGCTGAATATAATCTTCCCTTATCTTTATAAAAGTAGTTCAGCTTTAGTCTAACCCTTAATGCGGTTTGTAAAACTAACTGTAAGTTCCCAAAAGTTACGGCAACTATTAAAGAAGAAAAATTGCATTTCAGGTTGCTCCTTCTGCTTGCTCCTTCTAAGACTATTTAAAGTTCTCCACTCTATTTATAGTACAATCTGCTTGTTCCTTCTAAGACTACCCGCACAAAAAATTGCATTTCAGGTATAGAACTTGTCTCTTCTCCTTCTTTCTTTGACATCTTAAAAGAAAAGCTTTAAACTAATAGGTTTACCCTAACGAGGACACGCTGAAATACCTGCTTGTAGGATTGTTGTTCATCCAGCTGGTTCAGAATCGACGACGGTCAAGCCGGAGAAAGTTGCTTATCTGAACTTGCCTCCCTCTATTCTTTATGGAGATATTCAACGCGAAGCTCTCTTTTAGTGTCACTGCATAATTTTTGTCACTAATGCTTCCATTATCTCTATAATACTGCGTAAACATAAACCACATAAGTAAATAACATTTCCTGCTATTCAATATGGCACTTACCGAGACTTTAGAAATAGAACCTTAAGCTAGTGTTTTGAAATCATTATCAAGTTAAATGGTTGAGTTCAAGGGACTTAGGGAGAAAAAGGGTCGACAGGTGGGTGGCAAACGAGAAAAGGGGTCTGATAGGATTAAATTGGGAGATGATGGAGAGTCACGTAACTTCCACGTGACTCACTAACACCATATTTAACTGGGCTTTGATAGTTGGACAATTCTGTTATTTTTGACTCAGTTTGAGTGTTTGACCGATGGTTTTACAGACCCTGTTAAGGTTAGATGAAAGTTGTCCACTTTTATTGTCACGACCCAAAAATCGGTCGTGATGGCGCCCAACAATCACGCTAGGCCAGCCAGACCAACCATTTAATTATCACCAATACCCGTCCCAAATGGACAACCAAAGAAGAATATATGAGTTTAAAAACTCCAATAATAATAATAATGAACAAAAGTACTTGACACTCCCAAAGATCCGGAGTCACAAGTCTAGAGCCTCTAACAAAACCCAATAGGAAATAGAGAGTACGATATAGAAGTACTCAAGTCCGAATACAAAATACAAAATAACAACTGGAAATGAGAGGAGAAGCTAGGTTCTGCGAACGTAGGCAGCTACCTCAGCAACCCGATATGACACCGCAACCGCTGGAATTTCCCGTCTACTGCTCCTGAGTACCTGAGTCTGCACACAAAAGGTGCAGGGAGTAGGGGTGAGTACTAAGTACTCAGTGAGTAACAAATATATATATGTAGCTGACAGTAAGAAATCCACAAAATACCACAATATGAAGCTACACTACATTCCGAATCTCCTACGAACTAGCAACAACAATACAATACAGCTACCACAGAGTAATTCAACAAATACAGATGCAATGCAATGCACATAACCGCTACGGCGTGTAGCCCGATCCAATTTAACGTCGACGGCGCTCACTGGGGGTGTGTACAGACTCCGGAGGGGCTCCTACAGCCCAAGCGCAATACTGCTGCGGTGTGCAGCCCGATCCTCATATCAAACACTACGGCGTGCAGCCCGATCCATACTCAATCCACAATAAGCAATTAAGTCACAAAACAGTTCATTTTTCCTTAATTCCAGTTCTCAATTCATAATTTATGAAAAATACTTTAACTTTATTAAATTTGTAAAAGCTGGTGACTTAACATTTCAAAAGTGTGATTTCAATTTCCAGGACGGAGATCAGTGATTTAAGCAATTATAGCTATCACATAAATATTGTCCTCTAAGGACGCTACAGGATCGGCACAAGGCCCCAAACAAGGCTTACAGCCCACAAATATATCACATATAGTGTATTTCCAACACTAACAACATATTATTCACTTCCGGGATGGACCAAGTCTCAATCCCCAATCACAATCAATCCCGCACCTGCCACGGTGTGCGAGCCACGCCCTATTAGCGTCACAACGTGCTAAGCCGGGGTTTCGAACCCTCAGGCTACCATATACACAAACCACTCACCTCTAGCCGGTCGTAGACTCGTCCGCGATGCCTTTTCCTTTGAATTTCGTTGCCTCGTGTGTAGAATCTAGTCAAATAACAATAATTATGTCAAATACGGGTCAAAGAATCATAACCCACTTCAATTTATATGAAATTCGCATAATTACACTAAGTTGGTAAAACCCGACCCCGGACCCCACTGCTCGGAAAATTCCGAAATTAGTACCAACGCGATCCTTATCTCGCCACGAGTCCGTGCATATAAAATTTATCGTAATCGGAGTTCAAATGGCTTCCCAAAACTCAAAATCCCGTTTTCAATATTTGGGTCACATTTCTTCAAGATTTCAACCCAATTTCATGAAGATTGATGTTAATACTACCATAAAATAATGTTTTTGAGTCAAGAATCTTACCTCCGACGAATACCCGATGACTTCTCAGTGATTTCCTCGAGTTTTCTTCTCTCCAGGGCTCAAAATTATGTTTTGGGGGTATAAACCCGTAACCTCTCTGCTTCTGGATTTTATTCACTGCCAGAGACTTCTGTTCTTCGCGTTCGCGTGAGCTCCCACGCGTTCGCGATGAACAGCCCCGCCTTACTCTTCGCGAACGCGATGCTGGCCACGCGTTCGCGATGCTCAATTCCAGTTACCCTTCGCGAACGCGACGCCTCCCACGCGTTCGCGATGTTCAAGCTCCCAGCCGCCCAGATTTCTTCTACGCGTTCGCGATACACCTCCCGCGAACGCGAAGCACAACACCCACGACCCTACGCGAACGCGACCCAAGCAACGCGTTCGCGATGCTCAACACCCGTGGCCTACGCGAACGCGACACCCCGACCGCGAACGCGATGCATTGATCTTCCTGGCCTTCGCGAACGCGGCCCATGCCACGCGAACGCGAAGGTCAAATTGACTGGGCAGAAACCTGCAGTTTTCTGCAGATTTTGCCAAGTCCGACAAGGCCGGTTGATGGTCTGAAATCATCCCGAGGCCCCCGGGACCCCAACGAAAACCACCAACGCACTCCAAAACATGATACGGACTTGTTCCAATCATAAAAACACCATACTAAACATCAAAATCTCCATTTACTCACGAATTCAAGCCTAAGTTTTTCAAAACTTTCAAAACTAACATTCAATCCAAAACCCGATCAAACGATGTCCGAATGACCTGAAAATTTGCAGACATATCCAAAATCACATAACGAAGCTACAGAAATTGTCGGAATTCCATTCCGACCCCCGGATCAAAATATCACCTACCATCCGGATTTCGCCAAAATTCAACCTTTGCCAATTCAAGCCTAAAACTACACCGGACCTCCGAATTCGATTCCGATTGTTCTCCTAAGTCATAAATGATCCCCCGGAACTAGTCGAATCATCAGAATCCGGTTCCGAGCACTCTAACTCAATAGTCAACTCTTGGTTGACTTTCCATATTCAAGCTTTCTTCAAACATGCGATTTGTTTCATTTTCAATCCAAATCACTCCTAACTCACCCGATATACTCTAATACTGTTTTAAAAGCATAATATATGTAAATGCAAGGTAACGGGGTGGAAATTCCCATAACGACGGGCCGGGTCGTTACATTCTCCCCAACTTAAACAAACGCTCGGCTGCGAGCGGGTTAAGAAACATACCTGGAGTATCAAACAAGTGTGGATATCTACTTCGTATCTCCTGCTCGGTCTCCCAAGTTGCTTCTTCCACGGGACGACCTCTCCACTGCACTTTTACTGAAGCTATGTCCTTAGATCTCAGTTTACGAACCCGTCGACCCAAAATGGCTACCGGTTCCACATCATAAGTCAAATCCTCATCTAGCTGTATCGTGCCGAAGTCTAACACATGAGACGGGTCTCCGACATACTTCCGGAGCATAGATACATGGAACACCAGGTAAACTCCCGACAAACTGGGTGGCAAAGCAAGCATATAGGCCACCTCCCCAACTTTCCTAAGCACCTCGAAAGGTCCAATAAACCTTGGGCTCAACTTCCCTTTCTTTCCAAACCTCATAACACCCTTCATAGGCGAAACCTTAAGCAACACTTTCTCACCTACTGAATAGGACACATCTCGGACCTTCCGGTCTGCATAACTCTTCCGACGCGACTGAGCTGTGCGAAGTCTCTCCTGAATCACCTTCACCTTATCTAAGGCATCTTCGACTAACTCTGTCCCTAACAACCTAGCCTCGCCGGGCTCGAACCAACCAACCGGAGACCTACACCGCCTCCCATATAAAGCTTCATACTGTGCCATCTGAATGCTGGACCGATAGCTATTATTATAAGCAAACTCCGCCAAAGGCAAATAATCAGACCCACGAACCACCAAAATCAATGACACAAGCACGCAACATGTCCTCCAATATCCGAATAGTACGCTCGGATGCCCATCCGTTCGTGGATGAAATGTCGTGCTCAACTCTACCTCGCGAACCCAACTCTTCGCCGAAATGTCCTCCGTAACCGAGATGTGAACGGGTACCTCGTTCGATATAATGGAAATGGGAACTCCATGCAATCTCACTATCTCACTGATGAATATCTCCGCCAACCGCTCTGAGGAATAAGTAGTACACACTGGGATGAAGCGAGCCGACTTGGTCAACCTATCCACCACCACCCAAACTGAATCAAACTTCCTCGCTGTCCGAGTGAGTCCACTAACAAAGTCCATAGTAATCCTTTCCCACTTCCACTCAGGAATATCAATACGCTGGAATACACCTCCAGGTCTCTGATGCTCATACTTGACCTGCTGACAGTTTAGACACCGAGCCACATGGCTCACAATATCTTTCTTCATCTTTCTCCACCGGTAATGCTGCTTCAAATCCTGGTACATCTTCGCGGCTCCTGGATGAATAGAATACCGCGAGCTGTGGGCTTCCTCCAATATCAATTCACGAAGGCCGTCAACATTGGGCACGCATATCCGACCCCGCATCCGCAATACACCATCACTATCAATAGTGACATCATTGGCATCATCATGTTGAACTCTGTCCTTAAGGACAAGTAAGTGTGGATCATCATACTGGCGCTCTCGAATACGATCATATAAAGAAGAACGAGCTACTACACAAGCCATCACCCGACCGGGCTCAGAAATATCCAGCCTTACCATCTGATTAGCTAACGCCTGAACATCAACTGCTAGGGGTCTCTCCCCAACCGGAATATACGCCAAACTGCCCATACTAATAGCCTTCCGGCTTAATGCATCAGCCACTACATTGGCTTTCCCGGGATGGTACAAGATAGTAATATCATAGTCTTTAAGCAACTCAAGCCATCTTCGTTGCCTCAAATTTAGATCTTTCTGCTTAAACAAATGCTGAAGGCTGCGGTGGTCTGTATATACATCACAAGATACACCATATAAGTAATGCCTCCAAATCTTCAAGGCATGAACAATAGCAGCTAACTCCAAATCATGAACAGGGTAGTTCTTCTCGTGGGGTTTTAGCTGACGAGAAACATATGCAATAACTCTACCCTCCTGCATCAACACACAACCGAGTCCAACTCTAGAAGCATCACAAAACACCGTATATGACCCTGAGGCCGATGGTAACACAAGTACTGGAGCTGTGGTCAAAGCCTTCTTGAGCTTCTGAAAGCTCTCTTCACATTCATCAGACCACACAAATGGAGCATTCTTCTGTGTCAGCTTAGTCAACGGTGAAGCAATAGATGAGAAATCCTGAACAAACCGACGATAATAGCCTGCCGAGCCGAGAAAACTCCGAATCTCTGTAGCTGAGGAAGGTCTGGGCCAATTCTGCACTGCCTCAACCTTCTGAGGATCAACCCGAATACCATCACTGGACACTATATGTCCCAGAAAACCCACAGTATCAAGCCAGAATTCACACTTAGTGAATTTTGCATAAAGCTTCTCTTCTCTCAACCTCTGCAATGCCACTCTCAAATGCTGTGCATGCTCCTCCCGGCTGCGTGAATATACCATAATATCATCAATAAACACAATCACAAAAGAATCCAGGTACGGCCGAAATACACTATTCATCAAGTGCATGAATGCAGCTGGGTCATTAGTTAGCCCGAAAGACATCACCAGGAACTCGTAGTTCCCATATCGCGTCCTGAACGCTGTCTTCATAATATCTGAGTCCCTGATCTTCAATTGATGATAGCCCGATCGAAGATCAATCTTAGAAAATACACTAGCTCCCCGTAGCTGATCAAATAGGTCCTCAATACGAGGTAATGGGTATTTATTCTTCACTGTTACCTTGTTCAGCTGCCTGTAATCAATGCACATTCTCATTGTGCCATCTCTCTTCTTCACGAACAACACCGGTGCACCCCAAGGTGACACACTCGGACGAATGAAACCCTTATCTAAGAGTTCCGGAAGCTGTTCTTTCAATTCTTTTAACTCTGCTGGTGCCATGCGATAGGGAGGAATAGAAATGGGCTGAGTGCCCGACACCAAATCAATACCAAAATCAATATCTCTGTCAGGCGGCATGCCTGGTAGGTCTGCTGGAAATACATCCGGAAACTCCCTCACAATGGGGACCGAATCAAGACTGGGTGTCTCGGCCTCAACATTTCTAATGAAGGCCAAATAAGATAAACAACCCTTGCCAATCATTCGTTGAGCCTTTATATAAGAAATCACCCTGTCGGACACATAATCAGTCAAGCCACGCCACTCGATCCTCGGATTACCTGGAATAGCTAGTGTGACTGTCTTGGCATGACAGTCTAGAATCGCATGATAAGGAGATAGCCAATCCATGCCTAGGATAACATCGAAATCTACCATGCCCAGTAGTAATAGATCAACTCGGTTCTCCAGACCCCCAATAGTAATAATACAGGATCGATATACCTGATCCACAACAACAGTATCCCCCACTGGGGTAGACACATGTACGGGCAAATCAAGAATACCACGGGTCATACCCAAATGATGTGCAAAATAAGTAGAGACATAAGAATAGGTGGATCCGGGATCAAATAAGACAGAAGCATCCCTGTGGCAGACTGAGATAATACCTGAAATGACCGCATCTGAAGCACTAGCATCCTTCCTATCTGGAAGAGCATAGAAACGAGCCTGGCCTCCACCAGTACGATCCTCGCCCCTCGGGCGACCTCTGGATACCTGGCCACCAGTCCTAGCTGACTGTGCTGGCGCTGAAGAAACAGGAGTAGAAGACGAAGGCTGATCCCTCCGCTGAGACCGCTTACGAAGCCACTGAGGACACTCTCTCCTGATATGGCCCAAATCACCGCACTCAAAACAACGGCCTGAAGATGGAAGAAGGGGCTGCTGAGGACCCCTCGCTACCGATGATCCCTGTGCTGAGGAAACAGGAGCAGAGCTCTGAGCTGGAAGAGCACTCAGTGCAGGCTGACTCTGCTGACGGTTCTGCTGACCCTGATAACCCTGATGGCCCTGACGACCACGATCTGATGAAACCCCACTGGACTCTGCACGTCCGGACTGATGAGACCTGAAAGAACGACCCCTACTATACTGGGGTTGGCCCCTAGACGGAGCACCACTGAAACTGCCAGAACCACGAGGCTTCTTAGCCTCTCTCTCCTCCCGCTCTCTGCGGAGATCTATCTCAATATGACGGGCAGCATCAACCACCTCCTCAAAGGTAACTGCCGAAACTCTCTCCCTGGTTATCAATATACGGATGGGATAAATAAGGCCATCGATAAATCTCCGAATCCTCTCTCTGTCTGTAGGAACCATCCACATGGCATGACGGCTAACTGTGTGAATCTCATCTCGTACTAATTAACCGTCATCTCTCCCTGCTTCAACCACTCGAACTGACGTCGCAGCTCCTCTCTCCGAGACCGAGGCACGTACTTCTCCAAAAATACCATGGAGAACTGCTGCCAAGTGAGGGGACGCTGCCCCAGCGGGCCTACGCCTCTCAAAATCCTCCCACCACTGGAATGCTGCACCTGTAAACCGAAAAGTGGTGAATGAAACACCGCCGGACTCTAGAATACCCGCAGTGCGAAGCATGCGCTGACATCTGTCAAGAAAACCCTAGGCGTCCTCGCCCTCCGCACCAATGAATGTCGGAGGCTGTAGCCTCTCAAATCTCTCCAAACGACGCTGCTCATCGTCGGGCATAACTGGAACCATATAAGCAGGAGCTGGTGCAACGGGCGCAACTGGCTGAACTGGCTCGGGTGTGTGAGCCACGGGGGTCTGATTCCCTCCCCCTGCCTGTGAAGAAGATACTGCAGCAGTAGCTGCAACTACCTGTGCCAAGCCTGTGCACACTGATAAGATCTGAGCCAAGGTCTCCTGAAGACCCGGTATCACAATAGGCACTGCCGGTGCCTGAACCTGAGCTGCCGGAGCGTCTGCCGCTGGAATCTGGTCCTGAGTCTGATCTGCTGGTGGGTCAGCAAGTGCTGGTGCTGGTGCTGCTGCCCTACCTCTACCACGACCACGGCCTCTGGGTGCCAATGGTGGTCGTCCGCCACGTCCGTTAGCTCGTGTTCTCGCCATCCGCGAGAGAATAGAATATGGAAAGATTTAATTTCATGATAACACAAATCGCACGATATGAATTCAAGAAAATGAGGTTTTTCCTAAAGTTTCTGTAGCCCTTCGAAGATAGATACGGACGTCTACGTACCGATCTGCGAAAGCCTACTAAACCGGCTCATGACTCGCGAGTCCTAATAACCTAGGCTCTGATACCAACTTGTCACGACCCAAAAACCGGTCGTGATGGCGCCCAACAATCACGCTAGGCCAGCCAGACCAACCATTTAATTATCACCAATACCCGTCCCAAATGGACAACCAAAGAAGAATATATGAGTTTAAGAACTCTAATAATAATAATAAAGAACAAAATACTGACACTCCCCAAAGATCCGGAGTCACAAGTCTAGAGCCTCTAACAAAACCCAACAGGAAATAGAGAGTACGATATAGAAGTACTCAAGTCCGAATACAAAATACAAAATAGCAACTGGAAATGAGAGGAGAAGCTAGGTTCTGCGAACGTAGGCAGCTACCTCAGCAACCCGATATGACACTGCAAACGCTGGAGTTGCCTGTCTACTGCTCCTGAGTACCTGAGTCTGCACACAAAAGGTGCAGGGAGTAGGGGTGAGTACTAAGTACTCAGTGAGTAACAAATATATATAAGTAGCTGACAGTAAGAAATCCACAAAATACCACAATATGAAGCTATACTACAGTCCGATTCTCCTACGAATTAGCAACAACAATACAATACAGCTACCACAGAGTAATTCAACAAGTATAGATGCAATGCAATGCACATAACCGCTACGGCGTGTAGCCCGATCCAATTTAACGTCGACGGCGCTCACTGGGGGTGTGTACAGACTCCGGAGGGGCTCCTACAGCCCAAGCGCAATACTGCTGCGGCGTGCAGCCCGATCCACATATCAACCACTGCGGCGTGCAGCCCGATCCCATACTCAATCCACAATAAGCAATTAAGTCACAAAACAATTCATTTTCCTTAATTCCAGTTCTCAATTCATAATTTATGAAAAATACTTTAACTTTATTAAATTTGTAAAAGCCGGTGACTTAACATTTCAAAAGTGTGATTTCAATTTCCAGGATTGAGATCAGTGATTTAAGCAATTATAGCTATCACGTAAATATTGTCCTCTAAGGACGCTACAGATCGGCACAAGGCCCCAAACAAGGCTTACAGCCCACAAATATATCACATATAGTGTATTTCCAACACTAACAACATATCATTCATTTCCGGGATGGACCAAGTCTCAATCCCCAGTCACAATCAATCCCGCACCTGCCACGGTGTGCGAGCCACGCCCTATTAGCGTCACAATGTGCTAAGCCGGGGTTTCGAACCCTCAGGCTACCATATACACAAACCACTCACCTCTAGCCGGTCGTAGACTCGTCCGCGATGCCTTTTCCTTTGAATTTCGTTGCCTCGTGTGTAGAATCTAGTTAAATAACAATAATTATGTCAAATACGGGTCAAAGAATCATAACCCACTTCAATTTATATGAAATTCGCATAATTACACTAAGTTGGTAAAACCCGACCCCGGGCCCCACCGCTCGGAAAATTCCGAAATTAGTACCAACGCGATCCTTATCTCGCCACGAGTCCGTGCATATAAAATTTATCGAAATCGGAGTTCAAATGGCCTCCCAAAACTCAAAATCCCGTTTTCAATATTTCGGTCACATTTCTTCAAGATTTCAACCCAATTTCATGAAGATTGATGTTAATACTACCATAAGATGATGTTTTTGAGTCAAGAATCTTACCTCCGACGAATACCCGATGACTTCTCGGTGATTTCCTCGAGTTTTCTTCTCTAGGGCTCAAAATTATGTTTTGGGGGTGACCCGTAACCCCTCTGCTTCTGGATTTTATTCACTGCCAGAGCTTTTTGCTCTTCGCATTCGCGTGAGCTCCCACGCGTTCGCGATGCACATCTCCTCCTTACTCTTCGCGATCGCGACGCTTACCACGCGTTCGCGATGCTCAATTCCAGTTACCCTTCGCGAACGCGACGCCTCCCACGCGTTCGCGATGTTCAAGCTCCCAGCCGCCCAGATTTCTTCCACGCGTTCGCGATACACCTCCCGCGAACGCGAAGCACAACACCCACGACCCTACGCGAACGCGACCCAAGCAACGCGTTCGCGATGCTCAACACCCGTGGCCTACGCGAACGCGACACCCCGACCGCGAACGCGATGCATTGATCTTCCTGGCCTTCACGAACGCGGCCCATGCCACGCGAACGCGAAGGTCAAAATGATTGGGCAGAAACCTGCAGTTTTCTGCAGATTTTGCCAAGTCCCACAAGCCCGGTTGATGGTCCGAAATCATCCCGAGGCCCCCGGGACCCCAACGAAAACCACCAACGCACTCCAAAACATGATACGGACTTGTTCCAATCATAAAAACACCATACTAAACATCAAAATCTCCATTTACTCACGAATTCAAGCCTAAGTTTTTCAAAACTTTCAAAACTAACATTCAATCCAAAACCCGATCAAACGATGTCCGAATGACCTGAAAATTTGCAGACATATCCAAAATCACATAACGAAGCTACAGAAATTGTCGAATTCCATTCCGACCCCCGGATCAAAATATCACCTACCATCCGGTTTTCGTCAAAATTCAACATTCGCCAATTCAAGCCTAAAACTACACCGGACCTCCGAATTCAATTCCGATTGCTCTCCTAAGTCATAAATGATCCCCCGGAACTAGTCGAATCATCAGAATCCGGTTTCGAGCACTCTAACTCAATAGTCAACTCTTGGTTGACTTTCCATATTCAAGCTTTCTTCAAACATGCTATTTGTTTCATTTTCAATCCAAATCACTCCTAACTCACCCGATATACTCTAATACTGTTTTAAAAGCATAATATATGTAAATGCAAGGTAACGGGGTGGAAATTCCCATAACGACGGGCCGGGTCGTTACATTTATAGAGATAAGAGTTTTATTATATTCAGTGGTACATATAAGGGATAAAAATACTCTATAGGAATATTTAACAAGAATACTCATCCGAGCCGCATGAACATGTACATACGGAATACGAGAATTTCCACATTGTTGAAGATCTAAACTATTTAAGTTTATTACTCTGTAATCCACTTATATTTGCTATTTGTCAGCTGAAGGAATAGTATTTTCCTCCCTAGAGTTTTTTATTCAAATTTGATTGTACTTTTCTATTCTGATTATCACAGCCTACCTATATTGAGGAGAGGGGGAAATTAAACTTTATTAAAGAATTTGATGAAAGGACCATATGGACTGGAGACTGTGTCCCCCTGATGGCGTCATACAACAAGGTTTCTCCTTTTACTTTCAGTTAACTATTAGATTGTCCCTTATTTGTTGGTTGACTATAATATAGTGCATTCATTGTCCCTGATTTACTTTGCAGCTAAGCTTCAACATTCTTTATGGGTTGTTGAAAAAATCAATTCTAATATTGAAATGGGAAATTCTAGATTTCCTGATGTTCCTCTTGGGATGCTAACAAAGCAATTTTCATTCCGGAGGATATGGCAAGGAAAGGGTTCCCAAACAGTTGATAGTAAGGTTTGATTATAGATGATTCTTTTGTTGCTTTAATGAATAGAATGTCATGCTACTCCCTCTACCCTCGTAATTGGGAAAGGAATAGAAATTCTTTTGTTGCTTGACGGGGCATTGCTCTCAGTGAACTACATTATTAGGAATCTAACGTCCTAGTTTATAATCATACCTCCATGAACGATTTCATATATTTGTGTTCTTATATGTGCTTGTCGTTTAGAGCCTCAAGTAATTTTCTCAGGTGTTTCTAGCAACTGATGATGATACATCACCCATTATTTGCTTTCTACTCCAAGAGCAAAAAAAGTTGTTGTCTTTGCGGCTTTGGACCGTCGAAATAAATACTGAAACTATCTATGATATTAAGCCTGACATGAGTTGGAGCATACCAGCAGTTGCTGCAGCACCGGTTGTTGTTACCCGACCAGGGTAGGTTTTACTATATATTTTGGTTTTCTCTAGCTATCTTACAACTTTTTGGTCTTGACTGCCAATTTCTGATCTTCAGAGTTAAAGTGGGTGGACTTCCGTTTGTGGATATTGTTGTGTTGACGTCAGAAAACACTCTTCTTCTGTATGTAAGTGCAATGCTAATTCTTTTACATAACTGCTCCTCTTAGTAGAAAACTATTTCTATGCCATGAATTGCATTCCTCTCATTTTCCTGTTAAAGCGTAGGACTTCCATTTGATAAATTCTAGAATATTTGCATCTGGAATATGTCGACTCTTTCTGTTACTTCGCTTTTGGCTGAAGATATTGGTGACTCTATTTTGCAAAAGTTATTTCATTTGTGTGCTAAATGCTGATGTGCCGTTGTCTTTATCACAAAAGTTCTTTGTCTGAAAGGTATAACTTTTGCGTTATTTGGTATGTTTGCAGCAAATACTGTTTTTCTCTCTTAATTCTTTTATCGTTCCTTTTAAATTTTTGGATGATTATCATTATGATTTATGTAGCGTTTTGATTTCTTTCTAGATGGTACGAAGGTTTCCTTGAGAAAGCTAGAAGTAAGTATTGATAATTTGCATTGTCAAATACATTACAAGAGGTTATTTATACAAAAACAAAACTTGATTTTGGATGAAAGGATATTTTCTTTTTTGTTCATTGCGTAAAGGATTAGTATAAATGAGTGGTTATAAGCTCGAGAACATTGAAAAGATAGAGGAAGTTTTCTGTAACCGCGGGCTTACACTAAGGATCTGCCTTCAACACTTCTTCTTTTCTCTAGAATTATAGATGAGCTAACCAATAATAGATGTATGCTATTTGCAAATGTTATTGTGTTAATTGGCGAAACTCACAAAGGAGTCAACTAAAAGTTAGAATTATGGGAAAACACTCATATACGAGTTTTAGAATAAGTAGAAGTAAGTAAGAAAGTACATATGCGCGCAAATTTTGTCAGTATAAGAAGAATGAAGCTGAAGCTGGATTAGTTGGGATCATAGTATCTAAACGTAGACAATTCGTATATCTAGGCTCAGAGGTTTGGATGAATGACACGATAGATTAGACGAACTCGTGAAGTCTGTATATTTACTTTTTAGATATTCAAAAGACTATCTTTTACGAAAATTACATGATAGATGAAATAAATCGCATAGTAAAAATAAGATGGTTGGATTCCAAGTCCAAGTCTTGAGTGATAATGCTGGAGAGTCCTTCTTGGCAAGGGAAACAACCTTCGCCAAGGTTCCGAAGGAAAGATAGATCTGAACCAACACAATCACTATAATCATCCATAGTGCAGGAAGAATGGTATGTGATTTGAAGAAGCTTAACAGTGTAGGGACCCTTTGTTTTTTGGAGGGGGGGGGGGGTTTCTGACTTTGTCTTGGTTAAGTACTAGCTTAGTGCTGGACTGTTTGTTATCAGTGAATTCTTATTTGCATTTAAAAAAATTGGTGGAGTTACCCTGTACATATACCATCGGAGGATGCAGGTACCCAATGGATTAGTTGAGGTATAGACAGGGTGGTTCGAACACTACTATTATAAAAATGGGATGATATGGATTTAAAATTACATGGAGGTAAGTTTCAAAAACGTATAATCTCTCAAAATTGATGCAGCTTTAGCTAATAATAGAACACAATTGAAGCAAAAGATCCGTATAGACGATCCAAATGGGCTTATATTAAGGCCTTGTTTATTGTCTGTGACGACCGGCCCGTCGTCATGAGAATTACCACCCTGTTACCTTGTATTTAGGTGTTGTATGCTTTTATATCAGTGTTAGAGTCTATCGGGTGAGTTAGGAGTGAATTGGATTGAAAATGAGGCATATAGCCTTTTTGAAGGAAGCTTGAATATGGAAAGTCAACTCGGAGTTGACTATTTAGTTAGAGGGCTCGGAATCGGATTCTGATGCTTCGGTTAGTTCCGGGAGGTGATTTGTGACTTAGGGGAGCAATCGGAATTGAATTTGGAAGCCCGGTGTAGAAATAGGCTTGAATTGGCTAAGGTTGATTTTTGGCGAAATCCGAACGGTAGGTGATATTTTGATCCGGGGTCGGAATGGAATTCCGACAGTTGCAGTAGCTCCGTTAGGTGATTTTGGATGTGCCTGCAAAATTTCAGGTCATTCGGACGTCGTTTGGTCGGGTTTTGATGGAATGTGCAACTCGGATGTTTTGAAGGAATTTAGGCTTGAATCCGTGTGTAATTGGTGATTTTAATGTTTAGGATGGTGTTTTTATGATTGGGACAAGTTCGTATCGTGTTTTGGGGTATGTTGGTGGTTTTCGTTGGGGTCCCGGGGGCCTCGGGGTGTTTTCGGATGGTTTAACGGAAGAAAATCATGGAAATTTCAGGTTGAAGTGTTCTGGTTCTGTCATTTTCGCCCCTGCGGAAATGTGGGCGCGGAGGCGAGTCCGCAAGAGCGGACTGAGGAGCGCAGCGCTGTTGGTCGCGGGAGCGGAGCTTGGCCCGCAGGGGCGGCACCGCTGGTGCGGAAGGTGAGCCGCAGAAGCGGTCCAGGGCCATGAGGTGAAAGATCGCAGAAGCGGAAGGGTAGCCGCTTAAGCGAGTCCGCTGAAGCGGACTCCTATTCGCAGAAGCGGGAAATCCCGCAGGGGCGGAAGAATTTCCGCAGAAGCGGACGCGCAGGAGCGGAAATTGCCAAATAGGCCTGGATTCGCAGAAGCGACCATTTGGTCGCAGAGGCGGTTCCGCAGAGGCGGAAATGGACCGCAGAAGCGAAAATCGCAGAGAGTTAATTGTATCAGAAGTTAGAAAATTTCAGAAACATTTCAACATTTGGGGTCTCGGCTTAAGAGGCGATTTGGGCGATTTTGAAGAGAAATACAAGGGAAATCATCAGGTAATCAACTATGGACTCATATTATGATTAGTATTGATAATATTATGCAATTATCTCATGAAAATGGAGGAATTTGGGGTAATTTATGGAGGATTTAGCCCTAGGCTTGAACTTTAGAAAATCAAGGTTTTGAGTGGGCAAATGGAGTCCGAATTTGGTAAATTTTATATGCCTAGACTCGTATTGAGATGAGGGTTCCGAATATGTGACTTTCGTAATTTTTCAAGAAGTGTACCATAAGTCGGGTTTTGGCAACTTTGTGAATTTTGGTGTAAATTGAGTTGTTTTGACTGGGTGTCGTCCCATTGGTCTAATTTGTTGTGTTTATACTATATTTGATCAGGTTCTACACGTGCGGAGCTTGATTCTCGTGGCAAGGTGTTACGACCCCAAATCTGGTCGTGATGGCGCCCAACTATCAAGCTAGGCCAGCCAGACCAACAAATGTTTATCATCAATAATGTCAGTCCCAAATGGACAACTCAATAAGAATATATGAGTCATAGAAACTCCAATAATAATAATACGAATAAAATACTGAGAAGTGCGAAAATAACTGACACTCCCAAAGATCTGGAGTCACAAGTCTAGAGCCTCTAACAAAACCCAACAAAAGTAGAGAATACTGTATGGAAGTACTCAAGTCTGAATATACAATAACAACTGAAAAGAGAGGAGAAGCTAGGTTCTGTTAACTCCAGCAGCTACCTCAACAACTCGATGTGGCTGTGTGAAAGCTGGAGTCATCGTCTACTTCTTCTGAGTACCTGAATCTGCACACAAAGGTGCCTGAATACCCTGTATCACCGGCTCGGGTGTGCGAGCCACGTGGGTCTGATTCCCTCCGTGAAGAAGACGCTGCAGTAGAGGCTGCAACGACCTGAGCCAAGCCTGTGCATACTGATAAGATCTGAGCCAAGGTCTCCTGAAGACCCGATATCACAATAGGAATGGCTGGTGCCTGAACAGTCACTGTGTATTATTCGGTAGTTGGTCTCGACTCAAGGTAAGTGTTCGCCATATTCGAATATATGGAAACTTGAAACTTGATTTCTTATTTCTGGTGCATGACTGAGTTTTTGCTTTTGTTGTTCCTCAATCTTAGTTAGGAGCAGAGGGCTACTGAAAGTTAACTTGGAGTACTAGGACAATTCATCTAGTGTGGCATTCATTTTAAATAATTTGTTCCTCTGGAAGTTATTGTAGGGAATTGCAGAATTATTTGTTTCTACTTATAAGTGCTGACATTAAAGTGAAATGGAGTAGGTGATTATAGATAGTTCATAATGATCTTGCTTGTGTGCAAGAAGAGATGGCTTCTTATTGGACCAAAATGGTAATATAGTGTTAATCCAAGTTTTATGCATGTTTTCATGAATTTAACCACTGGTAGCTGGTTTGCAGGGTGAAATAGGTCGTAGAAGTGGAGGAGATAATGTACTTGAAAGGGAGGGTTATGCAGTTGCTGCAGGGTTTTCACTGGGATTGGTCACGTTGGGTATGATTGAAAGATCACATGCATCATTATGGCTAATGTCTGTCTCTAAGTGTTTTTGGTTTAACTGAAGGTCGTGGAGAAAATGCTCTGGGTTTCGTGGATGCTTTGGTTGATCGGTTGTTTCAGTACATTGGCTGCAAAGAGCCTCAAAATTTATATGCTTGCAGAATTTGTCTCCTGTTTTATGCAATATGATTCAAAAATTTTGATTTGTGACTAAAGTGATGCTCTCATTTTTTTTGAATATAATTCTTCAAACTGATCTTCTTCAGGAGAAGTTCCATCTTTTCGCACCATCTATTGATGAACATAATCGGAGTGCAGGACAGGTTAGGTCATCCTGTCTCTCCGCATATATTATAGTGCTGCCAGTCTTATCTGACTTAAAGATAGGTACCAATATATGGATCTCTAAATAACCCTCGGGGGTTGGCCTGGTGGCAATTGACTTGAGCCTTGGGGTTTGCTCCCTTTCAAGGTCTCAAGTTCGAAACCCACCGGGTGCAAACAATTTCTGAGGGCCATCGGACTGGGTAAAACCTGAATTAACCGTGGTGCACTTGCGGAAAACTCCTTGCCGAGGGATTAGTCGGGTCTCGTAGAGACTCGGACACCCGGTGCAAAATCAAAAAAAAAAAATATATGGATCTCTAAATCTAACTTCTGAAGCTGTACCCTTTTTCTTGCAGGTAATGGACAGCGCTGCAGTCAATGTTGATGTTACTGCACCTGGAGCCACCATTGCCCTTGCTCTTATGTTTTTGAAGGTAATTTTATACATTATCTTATTTTCTCGTTTGAGATAACCTCCTAGACAACTTTCTTCTAGTAATTAATTTTGCTCCTAATCAACTGCAGACAGAGTCAGAGTTGGTCTATTCTAGGTTGTTTGTCCCGCAGACACATTTTGATTTACACTATGTTCGACCTGATTTCACAATGCTCCGTGTCATTGCTCGGAATTTGATAATGTGGAGCAGGTAAACATGCTCCCAACACTTTTCAATCAGCAAAACATTTATAAGTTTCGTCTCAGGTTTAACTATAGTTTAATTTTTTCTAGAGTTCATGCATCTGAAGGATGTATTCATTCTCAAATTCCAGAAGTTATTCAAAATGGTGTTAGAGACCATGGTGATAGCATGAGTGACACAGATGAAATAAATGCTGATGCATTTGTTCAGGCGTATGTTCATATAATGGTTGGAACTTGGAGCCGGCATTTCTCTTGGTGAGCCTAAGTTCTAAAAGATGTCTTTCTCCTGTCTGTTGAACTTTTTCTAGTTAAGTTGCTATGTAATACCCATTTCCAATTAGAATGGATTTAATTTCTCTCTTGGGAAGTGCGCTAATAAATATTCTCTTTCATCCCTTCCTGTTTAGTTGCCTTTGGCACTAAGCTCAGAAAGGTTCATCAGTAATGTACAACTCATTTAGCAGATTGAGACGGAAATAGGATACAAAGAATGAGGTTTCTTGGATGCTAGATTTTCTTGGACATGCTGAATGCTGGCAGACAACTAACCAATTGTTGTTTTATCTTTAACACCAGCTCTTCATTTATGGTGAATTTCTGTTGGCAGTCTTGATATCAAAATATACTTAATTCATACCATATGAAATAGATCAGATTCCGGGGGAAGTCTTAGCTTCATATTCGTCTTTTAGAGTGTATTTTATGCTTACTACATTAATCTACTTCTAGGCCTGAGGTGAATTGCATTTTATTCATCATTACATCTGCCCAATGTTGTACTTTCGGTTATCCCTGATTTGCAAGCTATAATTCTGGCAGGGTTAAGATATGCTGGTACTAAAGATGGCAACTTACAAGAGCTGCTCTACAAATATGCTCTGTACTTCCTTAACGAGGTATGTCTTTCACCTTAATGCGCTGATTCATATTTATCATGCTGTGACAAGTTTACTTCTAATTGCAGATTAAACCTGTATCTGTCACAACTGGATGTGGATTGCCAAAAGGACTGTCTAGATATATTGATCGTGGCTCATTGGAGACATGTCTTCACCTAATTGTTCTCTCTCTTTGTGTGGTTGGTATATAATTGCGCAAGTGCAAATTGGTTAATTGTAGGGGTAGGCTTCATTCAGAAATCCTACTTGTGCAGGTTATGGCGGGGTCCGGACACCTACAAACATTCAAATTGTTGAAATATTTGCGCGGTCGAAATTCTGCTGATGGGCACTTGAGCTTCGGTAATCAGATGGCTGTAAGTGTATTGTCATTTTACAACGAGTTCTTAAATCACCTGTTTCTGGCACTGGTTGCTACCCAATTTCCACGAGAGATCAGAGGAATGTCTATGATCAACCAACAAATACTGTGGATTACTCATCACCTTGAAAAGAAAAGGATACTATTTTCTTTCAACAACCAATAAATTATTGCTTGGACATGTTCATTTTAGATTCAAAGCATCTGATAGTATGACCTTATTCGTTAGTGAAATTAATTCTTCTGTCTATACTCATCAAATTATTTGCATTAAGTTGCAGAAATTATTGTAGATTCAAATTGCAGTTTCTTTTATGACCATCTTTTTCATGCATTGATCTGAAAAATGTTTCAGGTAAGCTTAGCTACTGGTTTCTTGTTTCTTGGGGGTGGAATGCAGACTTTTTCGACTAGCAAAAGTTCTATTGCTGCTTTGCTAATAACACTATATCCGTGATTGCCGGCTGGACCTAATGACAATCGGTGCCACCTTCAGGTAAATGAATGTAGAAGTGACTTAGCAGATTTTAGGAACTTATAAATCAAGCTTGGTGTACCAA
The DNA here is from genome assembly GCA_032618575.1 of Nicotiana noctiflora. NCBI lineage: Eukaryota > Viridiplantae > Streptophyta > Magnoliopsida > Solanales > Solanaceae > Nicotiana > Nicotiana noctiflora. The sequence goes on along the minus strand of JASVEL010012660.1, from coordinate 6,499 downwards.
CACTCCAAAATGGAATCTCTTGCCACTGCCTGTGCTTTGTCCATCCAAATTTTGCTTTCACTAACCAGAAAAATTGAGATAGGTTCCATTCAATGTGGTGTTCACAATAGTTGTAAGCGTAAATGGGGTATTACCTATTAAGACTTCGGAAAAGAACTTAAAGATTTTGAAGTTAAACATTGTGTAATCGAGTGCGTCTGAGACCTTTTGTTTGCCAATAGTCGAGTAGATACAGGGAACACTGGAGGTCTTGTAACATTGGAAGTAGACAACTTTTCTCATTGGATTTCTGTAGATCCACCAATTATAGGACTACCTATTAAGAAAGTTGTAATTTTTGTAGAGAATGGGCAGTTGAAATGAGAGAAACGACCATGGTCGCTGCAAGAGCTATTTTAATGAGGTAAAAAATCAAACTGGTATTACCTGTGTTTGATCATTGCCTGATAAAAAGACCTTTACGTGTTTTAATGGAACAAACAACTTATTAGGATATGTAAACTTTGTTCTGAAGAGTGCATATGAATGCACCTGCTGTTGAAGGGGTCTCTGACATAGTCAGCTGTATGTGATAAAAAAGGAGAAGGTATATGTAGCTATCCACTAGTACATGTGAGTTAAGATCTGTTTACAGTTGGCGAGTTCAGATATGAAAAGTCCCACAGAACATCTAGACACTGGCAGTACTTGCACACGGTATTGAGCTGAAAGTTAGTGTTGCATGATATGATATATTGTCTCTTATTTGAAGCTGAATTATCTCAAAACTCTCATTTGTGGATTTCATTGATACTCGTCATGCAGAAATTGAAATTATTCAACATATTGGTTTCCCTTTTTCAAATTGACGGGTTATTGACTATTTCCTTTCCCCCCTGCGTGGAGTATCTCTTTGCAACTGTATTTCTCTTTCTTCTTCGATCTCAATTGATGTCTTCTATTTTGGTTAATAATCTAAGTAATCATCATATATTGTCATTGTTTGTGCTTCTTTCCATTCCTTTGCCTGTGATTTGTTTTTTTGTACTTTAAATTCAAGTTTGCATCAGTACAGGCTTTTCGGCATTTATATGTTCTTGCGACCGAAGCTCGTTGGGTTCAGACAGTTGATGTGGACACTGGTTTACCTGTCTATTGTCCTTTAGAAGTTACTGTTCGAGAGACAGAACACTATGCAGAAACAAGTTTTTATGAGGTCACCCCATGTATGTGCTGTTGTAAGTTCTGATCTTCTCTACAAGCAAAGTTATGCTGTAATTTATACGTGAAACTTTAGGTCCAAACCATGTTTTTGCCTTTTTGCATTATAGTTAAAGGCTGTTCCTGTCTGCGGTCCTCGATAGTGGCCTCAAGTCATCAACCACATTCCTGAGGGTAAATTTGACATTGCTTTTCGCTTCTTGTATTTGTACATTGAGGTTATTTACTATTTTGTTCAACTAGTATTAGGACCCGCGCGATGCGTGGTTTATTTTAACTAAACTTATCATAGCAAGGAATACTCGGCAATCACATCAATTTCTTTTTTCTGGATTGCATTTTTATTTGGTTCCTAAGTAATGTACTCAAAATTTTTTCCAGCTTGCTAGAGAGGTTGTCCTAAAATTTAGGCCTCATATTGAAATTACACCATACCATGCAAATGTGAAAGATCCAGAATTTAATATTGACTTTTTCAAGCAATTCAATGTTGTGTTCAAGAATTCAATCTACTTTCAGAATTCAATCTGCAGTGGCAAAATATAACTCATGTTATTGAACATTTCTCTTGCAGCAGATTTCCAGTCATTGTTTGACAAGAAAGCAACACAATCCCTTGTCTCTGAAGAGTTCATGTATGCCTACAGTAACAACAAATATTCAATGAGAAACTACTTATACCTGTTGAAGGTTTCCTAAGGATGTGATTGTTGCATCTGCATAAACTAAGGCTTTCTCGCGCAGCTTGACAACTTTATGAAGCTCATTAAGAATGCCAATAAACACATAAATCATTCCAAGAATGAACATTGTTCTCAAAGCACGAACACCTTGTACTCCTCAAAGTACACAAATACAATATAAATGGAGAAAAATATCCAAGCTATTTGAAATATAGGGACAATAAGTATTGCAGCAAAGCGTGAAAGTCCTTCATTTAACCTTGCCATCCAAAATCCACACGTACTTAGAAACATTAGAAGCATCGAATACGTGAGCCTGCTGTGTAGTATTGCATAACCACCAAAGGAAGACATTGCCAATCTCAACATGTTTGAAAGAGGCTTGAAAAGCAATGTACAGCTGCTATCTATATTTCTAACACATTTGCATCCTCTCGATGCTTGTTGAATGAAAATTAACTTTTACCCAATAAAAAGAAAAGATTGTATTTCCTTTGACTCTTGCTAGTTCTGAAATTCTTTTGGTCTACTCATTTGTTGTTGGCAGGTCACCGTGCATGTGAAGGGTAAAACAGAATGTTATGAACTAAATTTATCATAGCAAGGAATAATTTGGACATAGTAGAAAGCAACAAATTCTTCAATTTAGATCAGATTATTAAGAAAGGGTTCTTAGTCTTGAAACTCAGTCAAGCAAATAATATTTTGACTGTGTCATTTGGCAATTCATAGTTATGTAACTTGCTAAAAATCAATCAGATATTATAAGCAAATCAAATTTGACGAAATTGCTAAAACAACATATATGAATGCACAGTAAAATAGCTTCCCATATAAAAAACATATTCAATTCGCTATATTAGAGTTGCAGTCTTTTGATTTTAGCATCTCATTTCATATCAGTTAAATATTAGTTTTTTGAACATACTTCAATTATCTGATTGTCACTGTATTCCAAAAATATACAAAAAAAAAATCGGTTCTTTTAAAACAACCACAAATAGTATTTTTTAGAAATAAAAGTGTTATACATACACAACATAATATTAGTTAAATACTAAAGGAGTTTAATAAATTTGTTACCTCCATCCAGTCGACCAATTCGCTAATACTCTTAACTTCTACAGTTCCATTAGCCAACTCATCAGAAACAGAATAACTACGTTGAGAAGGTATTTGATTGATCCTGGCAAAGTTAGCTTCATTCACACTTGCCATTCTGTAATTAGACAAGCTTGTATTAGTACTAACCATAAACTGTAGTTATCTATGTGGTATACACATAAAATTAACTAATTATATAACTAACTTGAACTTAAAATCAAGCGCTTGAGGAAGATCCGGGTTAATCCAGAGCTTTGAGGCATGCCAAGTATTACGCACAGAATAGTTTCCTATATACAACTTTACTTTCTGAACCAAAAACTTAACATATATATATATATATATGAAATAACATCATTTCTATAGAAATACCTTGAAATTTGTGCGCTTTTATCAACTGCATAACAACTGTGACCGGCTAATGGGGTGATTTCGGTAAAAGTGGCAAGATTTGGTCAACGAATTCTCCCCAAAATGTTGCTGAAATATTATTCCTCCAGAGTTAATTGAATTAAGAAATTTATTAGACTACGGCCATAATCATGTTAATATATAACAATTTAATCAGACAACGATAAGTAATGATGTTAAAATATTGTAACGACCCGGCCCGTCGTTACGGGAATTACCACCCCGTTACCGTGCATTTACATATCTTATGCTTTCATATCAGTATTAGAGTATATCGGATGAGTTAGGGGTGATTCGGGTTGAAAATGAAGCAAATAGCATGATTGAAGAAAGCTTGAATATGGAAAAGTCAACCTAGAGTTGACTATCGAGTTAGAGTGCTCGGAATCAGATTCTGATGTTTCGACTAGCTTCGGGGGATCATTTATGACTTAGGAGAGCAACCAGAATTGAATGGAGGTCCGGTGTAGTTTTAGGCTTGAATTGGCGAAGGTTGAATTTTGGCGAAAACCGGATGGTAGGTGAGATTTTGATCCGGGGATCGGAATGGAATTCCGACAATTTCTATAGCTTCGTTATGTGATTTTGGATATGTCTGCAAATTTTCAGGTCATTCGGACATCGTTTGATCGGGTTTTGGATTGAATGTTAGTTTTGAAAGTTTTGAAGAAACTTAGGCTTGAATTCGTGTGTAAATGGTGATTTTGATGTTTAGGATGGTGTTTTTATGATTGGAACAAGTCCGTATCATGTTTTGGAGTATGTTGGTGGTTTTCGTTGGGGTCCCGGGGGCCTCGGGATGAATTCGGACCATCAACCGGGCATTTTGAACTTGGCAAAATCTGCAGAAAATTGCAGGTCTGTCTGTGCAGCAAGAAATAAGCCTTCGCGTTCGCGTGAAGGAAGTCGTGTTCGCGAAGGCCAGGTGGACTAAAGCATCACGTTCGCAACCAGGGCGTCGCGTTCGCGTAGGCCAGGTGGGGTGAAGCTTCGCGTTCGTGTGACTGGGAGACGCGATCACGTAGAAGGAAAGGGGAGAGCTTCGCGTTCGCGTGGGTGTATACTCGTTCGTGTAGAAGAAGAACCCGTCGGCTGGGAGATTGTACATCGCGAATGCGTGGTGCAGCGTCGCGTTCGCGAAGGGTAAATTGGAGCTGAGCATCGCGAACACGTAGGGTTAAATGTTCTGGCAGTGAATTAAATTGCAAAACAGAGGGCTCGCGGGTTCATTCACCCAAACACAATTTTGAGCCCTAGAGAAAAGAAAACACGAGGAAAGCTGAGATATCATCGAGTATTCATCGGAGGTAAGATTCTTGACTCAAAAACATAATTTTATGGTAGAATTAACATCAATCTTCATGAATTTGGGTAGAAATTGTGAAGAATTGTGGCCTAGGTATTGAAAACGGGATTTTGAGTTTTGAAAGGCCATTTAAACTCCGATTTCGATAGATTTTATATGCACGGACTCGTGGCGAGACGAGGATCGCGTTGGTACTAATTTTGGAATTTTTCGAGCAGTGGGCCCGGGGTCAGGTTTTTACCAACTTTGTGTATTTATGCGAATTTCATGTAAATTGAAATGGGTTATGATTCTTTGACCCGTATTTGAGATAATTATTGTGGTTTGACTAGATTCTACGCACAAGGCAGTGGATTTCAAAGGAAAAGGCATCGCGGACGAGTCTACGGCCGGCTAGAGGTGAGTAGTTTGTGTATATGGTAGCCTGAGGGTTCGAAACCCCGGCTTAGCACATTGTGACGCTAGTAGGGCGTGGCTCGCACCCCGTGGCAGGTGAGAGGATTGATTGTGACTGGGGATTGAGACTTGGTCCATCCCGGATATGAAGAATATGCTATTAGTAATGGAAAATACCGTGTTTGACATATTTGTGGGCTGTAAGACTTGTTTGGGGCCTTGTGCCGACCTGTAGTATCCCTAGGGGATAGTATATATGTGATAGCTATACTTGCTTAATCACTGATCTCAGTCCTGGAAATTGAAATCACAGTATTGAAATGCTAAGTCACCGGTTTTGCAAAAATGGAATAAAACTTAAAGTATTTTCATGAATTATAAGCTGGCATCTGGAAATAGGTAATTTGAGCTGTTTGTGACTTATCTGATTATTTGTGGACTGAGGATGGATCGGGCTGCACGCCGCAGCGGTTATTATGATATGAGTATCGGGCTGCACGCCGCAGCGGTATTTGCGCTTGGGCTGTAAGAGCCCCTCCGGAGTCTGTACACACCCCCAGTGAGCGCCATCGACATTAAATGGATCGGGCTACACGCCGTAGCGGTTATGAGCATTGCATTGCATCTTTATCTGTTGAATTATTCTGTGGTAGCTGTATTGTACTGTTGATGGTAGTTCGTAGGAGATTCGGACTGTAGTTTAGCTTCATATTGTGGTATTGGATTTCCTACTTTCAGCTGCTTTTATATATTTATTACTCACTGAGTACTTAGTACTCATCCTTACTCCCTACACCTTTGTGTGCAGATTCAGGTACTCAGAAGAAGTAAACGATCACCCCAACTTTCACACAGCCATATCGAGTTGCTGAGGTAGCTGCCGGCGTTCGCAGAACCTAGCTTCTCTTCTCTTTTCAGTTGTTATTTTATATTCAGACTTGAGTACTTCCATACAATATTCTCTACTTTTGCTGGGTTTTGTTAGAGGCTCTAGACTTGTGACTCCAGATCTTTGGGAGTGTCAGTTATTTTCGCACTTCTCAGAATTTTATTCGTATTATTATTGGAGTTTCTATGACTCATATATTCTTCTTGAGTTGTCCATTTGGGACTGATATTATTGGTGATAAACATTTGTTGGTCTGGCTGGCCTAGCTTGATAGTTGGGCGCCATCACGACCGGATTTGGGGTCGTGACAAGTTGGTATCAGAGCCTAGGTTGTTAGGACTCGCGAGTCATGAGCCGGTTTAGTAGGCTTTCGCGGATTGGTACGTAGACGTCCGTATGTATCCTCGGAAGGCTATAGAAACTTTGGGAAAACCCTCATTTTTCTTGGATTCATATCGTGCGGTTTGTGTTATCGTGAAACTAAATTTTTCCCATATGCTATTCTCTCGC
>JASVEL010012659.1:0-205561 GCA_032618575.1 Nicotiana noctiflora | reverse complement strand
CTCACCCTTCTGTGATGTACATTAATTATTATGCCATGAGGACATGGCATAATTTTAAGTGTGAGGTGGGAGACTTATCTTGTATTGTATGTTGTACATAGTAGATTTAGCTGTAAATTATATTAGTTGGCTTGGCCCGATGGTGGACACTTGGAGACGGGTTTCTTAAGGGTCTAAGTCGGAATAAAAACACAAAAAAATCAAAAATCTGAAAAATCCAAAAATATTAGTTGAAGGCTCTTTCTGATGACGGACTATTTGGACAAATACTTTTGAGGGAAGTAGTCCATGTAGGAATTTTTCTTTCTTTTCTTTTCTTTTTCTAGGTAGTGTATCACCTCCCCCTTGGTTTTTCTTTTGACCGTGGTTCTTTTCTAAGGATTTTTATTGAACCGGGTTAGGTAGATTTTTCTTTTTTAGGACTAGAGGGCAAAGGTTAACATGTAACCCCAAGTATGCACATTAGCAAAACTAAAATGAACCTGAGAATGTATTATCTAAGCTTGACTGTAGATTCTAGGATATGCCTTAAATTGCACAATATAGATTGCTTGAACATTGATAGGACTCTGTAGATGAACCAGATTCTAAAGGAGTTGCATGCTAAGTGTGTGTGAGATTTTACTTACATTATATGTTTTACATGATACCTAGACTGTTTGCAAAGCGAAATAGAAGTTGTTTGGTTGTAGAGATTATAGAGGCATTTCTTTGTGTAACCCCATAAATCAACAAGACATGAATTCACCTGTACATAATATCCTAGTTAACCCCTTTGAGCTTAAAGCCTATTCTTTGATAACCCTTGAATGTTCATGAAAAATCGAAATCATATATTTTTCTACTTTACCTCCTAGAAGCACTTGTGTTGTAATGAGTATGCAAAAGTCTAAGTGTGGGGTTAAGGGAAGTTGAAAAAATGGAAAATCAAGAATGAATGATAAAAAAAATGGTGAACTGGCAAAATACTGTAAATGCTACAAGCTTTGGAAAAAAAATCAATGTATATATGTAAAATAGAAAGACCAGTTACACCAACAAAAGAAAATTGGGGATTAAAAGTAAATAAAGGTGAAGGAATGGTTAGGGGAGACATAAGGGAGAAAGCTAAAAGGGATGTTGTGAAAAAGAATGAAAGTGCTTAGGGATGTTAGCCACTATAACAAAAAGTATCCTACCCGTCCCTTAGCCAACATTACAACCCTTAAAGCCTTCTTGATCTGTGATTAAATAACTCGATTAGTGGAGTACTACACTAGAGGCAAGCCTATGGTGTGTCTGTATGCATATGAATGTTCTTTGTTGAGAGTGAGTGAAATATTTCCTATATCTATAAGTTCCATGTTCTAAATTGTTTATGTGTGGGAACTTCTCTCAATAAATTGTATGAGGGCATGTTACTCTGGAAGAAAAAGGTAAATTTACAAGTCTGTGATAATAACTAGAGTAAGCAATAATGTGTTGGCATTTGAGTTTACAGTTGGGTAAGGATTGTGCATGTCTTAGGTTAATTATGAAAGATAGCTTTTGTGACATATTTTTGGGGAGGCATTAACAAAAATTGACCTAAAGTGTGATTAAGGTTTCTCGAGGACGAGCAGAGGTGTAAGTGTAGGGTATTGATAATAGGTGAATTTGACTATATTTATGCCATAAATAATCACACTTTATTGTTGTTTTGATGTTGTTTATGATGAAAAAAATGCTTTTATTAGTGTTTTTAGTGTGTTATAGGTACACATGAGCTAATAAAGACTGAAAGAACAAGTTTTGGAGTCAAAAGATGGTGAAAAAGGCCAAAGTTGGTACAAGTCAAGAAATTATGCTGAAAATAGTCGGGAAGGTGTGATTTCAAGCTATATAGATGTTATGGCATGAATTTAAGTGATTTGTAGCTTTAAAGTCTGAGTAAAAGCTCAAGGAAATAAGCCGGGATCGTGTTCGGGGGTCATATTTGATAGTTTAGTACAAACGAAGACTCGATGAGGCATATTGCACACTGTTTGGTAAATTGGACATAGCTTTTTGTTCAGAACTCCGTTTTAGCTACATAATATATGGTTGAAAAGCTAACTCAAAGGTCTACAAGTTTCATGTTTTGAGATTTTCCCAGTTCTAATTGGAACAGGGTGATATACCGCAGTGGCACCGAGGCAGAAGAGGCATGCAGAAGATTTTGAAGTTCAGAGGAGTGGATTTTCTGCGGTCCATCCGCGACCGCGGACGGACCTCGGGCGAGGCCGAAAATTTTAAGGCTAAACTTGTCAATAATAATTTTTGTAACCTAAACCCTCTATATAATGTTAAGATTCACCCAAGAGAAGCAAGCATTGTATTATTCACTACTTTTGCAAGAAAACTAGCAAGAGAGAACTCTCTCAATATCTTTCTTTCTTTTACATTGAATCTTTGATTATGAATTCAATTACTATTCTTGTTTCTTTGATTATGAGTAGCAAATTCTTTATCTAAGGTTTTGATGGAACCTATTGAGTGATGAACTTCTGGGTTATGTGATTACAAAGTGTTAGCTAGATTTCTATTTGTTCAACTTCGTTCTTGTTGTAGTTAATTGGTAGGATCCCCAATTAGCTATGCCTATTTAGTGTGAATAACTTGGAAAAGAGTGCATATTTAGGTATATTGTTGAACAACACCACACATATATTATTGAAGGAATCTATAATTTTAGGCGTAAATGTGGGATTAGGAATAACGAAACATTGGGTGCAATCTAAAGTGAACTATTCAAATTAAAGCTTGCTACGGTAGCTCGGGAGAGTGGACTCGTAAATTATTGTAGTTGCTCGGGAGAGAATTTCGGTAAAAATAGCATTCATGATTGATAGAATAATATTGACAGTTTGTATGAGCATAAACAGAAGGGATTCCATCAATAGGGGAAATCAATACCTTAGTCTTTCTCTTTATTCTTTACCCAACATTCAATTCTTTCATTCAAGTCTTTAATTATTGCAAAAGTTAGTTGTTAGAAAACATCCACAAAAATATACTCAAATTGTGAGAAGCTGCTTCAGAAGTGTTCTTGGGTTGTGAAAGTTGCAGTTGATAGGTTAATTCCCTGTGGGATCAACTCTGGACTTAATTGACCGGATTATATTGACTACGACCGTTGCTTGGACGTGAATCAGAGAACAAAAGAAGTTAAGTTGCCAGAAGGATCAAAAGGTTGGATCATATACTTGCGATCACTGACTGCTAGCCAAATAGATTAGGCATACGGATGGTTGCTGTCACACCTCCCATTTTTACTACCCCAACACTTAAAGCATATAAATACGCTCGTAGGGTATACCCCGACGCTCAAATACCCGGAACGGATAAAATAACGTAAGGGAAGGAGTTTTTCCAATTAAAGGACAATCGGTTTGGGATTTTATTAGAGATTAATCAGAGTCGCCACTTGGGAATGATAATGGTGTCCCAAGTCACCGGTTAATCCCAAATCTGAGGAATTTTGACTCTTAAAAACGTCTGCGAAGCAGAGAACCGTATAAGGAACTCTGTTAACCCGGGAGAAGGTGTTAGGCATTCCCGGATTCCGTGGTTTTAGCACGGTCGCTCCACTGTCGTTCTTGACTTTTGTTTGACTCAATATTAGGTTTTAACAACATAATGTTCTTTTACATTAAATATTATTTTTTAGGGATTTGCGATATTGCGAAAACACACCTCGAGTCATACCGCAACCAGTACGCCTATGAATTTTGGTGTATTTCAGCTTTACCGAGATTTGGATTTGAGTCGCACCAGGTGCACACTCGTTTATAGGAAGGTATATTAAAATCGTGCCTAAAGATAGTCTATCGGCTTTTAATTATTTTGGGTATGACTATGGAATTAACTAATAGTCATCCCGAGTCTAATCGTATTATATCATTACTAAAAGGGGCCCCGTTGTTATTCGGGCGAGGCTCATCCCAATTTAATTTGTTAAAGTCCGATCCTATTTTTCTTCGACTACATTTGCTATGTATTGTTTTTGCCTTAATCGATTTCGTAACATTAAACATTCCAGGCCCGTCGAAATTTGTTATTGGGCCTGGTCTTCAGTCATTTATACAACCTACAAAGGGCCGATCCAGGCCTTAAAGCCCAAACGATCTTCTGGATATCAGTCAACGAATTGGACAAGTCCAAATGGAAATTCAGGCCCACGTTATACATAGGGCCCAAACCAGAATGAAATAGCAGTAACTAAAATGGAGGTGGAGAATTTTATAATGAAACAAACATATATACTTAGAACAAAATTGCACTTTATTTATCAGAAAGAGAAGATCACTGTACAAGAAAATCAATATTAATTCTATGATTACAACTAATTAAGATAAGAACTAAACTAACCGGCTACTTTTATCCTTGTTTTTGAGCTCTAACATATATTAACAATGAAATTTTTAAAACTAGGGAATCAATAATAAACGGTTTAGCTATGTGATGTATGATCCAGAGTCTAATTACTTGCTAAAAAATTACCAGATTATCATACTAAATGACTAATGGAATTTGCACAAGATTTTATTACTGGATTTCTGTTAGTTGCTCTTATTTTTAATATCACATTACCCAGTTACAGATGAGCTATTATACTTCTCTAATCATTATTCTCCTTTTAAACTTGCTTGTTTTTACATACTAATTTACAGTTATGATCCACTACTAATACCGATATGAGCAGAGACTTATACTCCTAAAAAAACCAGTTTTCATCTTAATGTTACTTCATGCATTTGTTTCCCCTTTTGATTACTCACATCTGGACTTAGGCTCTTAGAATTAACTAACTACACGAGCAATTTTTAAACATTCTAATTACTCAGCTGCATTAACCCAAACATCTACATCTAAGTGATTCAAAGACCTTAACGCATTTATACTACTGATTTTACTATGAAATGGCGATTACTGGTCTTGTGGGTATTATTAACTGACTTATGTTTTAGGAGTTTTTACCTAGTTAAGCTAAGTGATATTTCTACGATTATACTACTACTACTACTAGCTATTACATCTCTTGTGTTTATTTTCTGTTTTTCAGCTACTACATACTACTACAATTAAGCTACTAATTCAATAATACAAAATGACAAAACGAATTAAAGCAGGAACTTCATTTCAACGTTTCAGCAATTACATCTTCAATAGAATAGGGAATGTACCTGGATCAAATGGAAAGAAAACCAATGAGTCTAAGGGGGATAAAGCAGATAAGCACAGCAGAGACTCAAGCAGCAAATGCAACAGTGAGATGAATGCTAGACCAACACAGCAACACAGCAACAGCAAATAGAATTCCAGACGATTAGAGCAAAAACCCAGAACCAGAAGAAGTTAAACCAAGTGCTCGCTCCAAAAATGCCAGAAGAACACTACTATTCTATTGTTATTTCACTCTGAAAACTACTGTATTTAATCAGCCTAGATATATATTTCAGATTGCTTAGAATTCGAACCCCCTTTTCAGCCCTTTTCTAGAGGTATTTATAATTTTATTGAGGGCTGATGACTTGGGGAGAAAGTATGGGATTAATCCCACTTCTCCCCCTCATAAAATTATGAAATCTACACTTTAGCCCCAATTTCTGTTAACAAAAATCCTTCCAGCATGTGCTGGAAGGTTCTAAAGATTCCTTTTAGGGGCTTTTTACCAATGTGACCTTAGGGGTTTGAGATTTTTACTGATTTTCCATTTTAGGGAGACCATTATACCCTTAAATCTCTGCAAAATTGCAGAAATCAGGGGTACAAAGGACTCCCTTACCCTCTTAGGTTATAACTATTTACTAATTTACCTTTTAAACTCCCAATTGTGCCCCTAAGGGCACTGCTGATTTACTAGACCTACCTAGGTTAAGTTTCAGCATCCTTTGAACCTATTTAACTAATAGCCAGCCCTTGCATTGGTATTTAAGGGCTGGCCAGATTTATTTTTAAGGGACTATTTCAATTTTAGCCACTTCTGGATCTATTTCAGTTAATTAAGACTAAGTTATTTCAGTTTTAAGCTAATTGCAGGCATAGCCTGCTTTATTATTAAGAGTAACTCTTTAAAATCTAGCCAGTCTCAAGTTGAGACTTGGCTTTGGGTAATCAAACCCAATTACTTGAACATTTGGGCCCAAAACCTTTGCAGGTTTGGCCACTTTTATGTTCAGGGCTCTAAAGAGAGCCTGGGCTAGTCTGCATTTGCAGACATAGCCATTTTGCACAACCAGCCACTTTTAAAGTGGGCTGTGTGTTAGGGCCTTATAGAATAGGTCAACCCTTTGCAAGGTTAACCATTCTTAGGCCAATTATTTAACTAACAGCCTATTTTTGTTCATTTTCAGTTTTTTATCCTATTTAAAAACTAGCCACTCTAAGGATCCTAATACTAGCGGCTATAACCAATTCACCTAAGGTTCAAATGATCAATCAGACATTCATAAGAAGCCAAATCTAGCAAAACTTAAGCATTCTTAACATGAATTGCATACAGAAGCACATATGATCCAAGAAACATGCATTAATCAACTCAAATTCAGAGAAAACAATAGATATGGTTGAATTTTAATCAACTAACTCATTCCATCAGATTGTATGTGATGCAGTGTGAATTCATGTTAATTCATACCTAGTTATTACCAATTCAGGTCATATGATAGCTAAGAAAAAACATTAGAACCTTTAAACTTCATAACATAGTTACACATATAAGCCCAGGCTCTCTCAAACAATCAACATAGCTCAAACTGACCTAAGCAGGGTAATTGGAATTCATTTTTAAGTGCTAATCCTGGCTTGATATAGACATGCAGATGAAGAAAAGAAAAAAAAAAGACATGAAGAAACAGTGAAGCATGGAGAAACAGCAACAAAAGGGGGGCAAAGTTACTGCCTCAAATTTCAGAATATCAAAACCCCCAATCTTTAAACATGTCATCCAACACATATGTAAACAAAAAAAAGTACTATAAACCTCCACCAGAAGCCCGGATATAGCAGATGAAGGATAATGGAAATCAACTAGCTAAATCTAAGAAGAACTAATTCATGTGATTATTAGATGAGCAAAACAGTGAACCTAACAAAAGAAAAATCTAATTAACGATGAAGAAGGATGAATGTCAAACAACCAACACTAAGCTTAAATATGCAGAAAAACAAAAGATATATCGAAGGACCAGCAAGATAAAAACCCTAACAGAAGAGAAAAGAGAACATGGATATCAAGATCAAATTTTGAACACGAGAAACAAACAGAACACATAATAACCCTAAAACATGTATTGGACTAAACAAAACATGATTAAAACACAGAAGAAACATGAGATAAGCAAAAATTAAACACAGAGAGGGAAAAGGCACTTAGCTCGCAGGGCCTGTCCCCTGAGCTTCCTAATCTCTCCCCTTCTCTTGTTCTCTCTCAGATTCTCTCATTTTTTCTCTTCTTCTTGTTTTCTTTTTCTTTATTTCTTTTCAGACTCTTTTTTTTTAATTATCCTTCTCTGATTTTCTTTTAAGGCTTAAAGACGAAGCCTTTTGGGTTTTGGGTTGTAGAGGGGTATTTGGGAGAGTAAAAGGCGAGGCCTTTGGGTGGTTCGAGGTTTGGGGGTCGCCGAAGTTAGGGTTCCGACGACCTTCTTTGGAGTATTCGAGGAGTTGCGGGAAGATTCGAAGGGAATGAATGGTATAGGGGTAGAGATCAAACCAAGCAGGATCGATTGGCATTGGTTTGGAAAGGATCCTCGTTGTTTGGTGGTCACCGGCGTAGATTCCGATGACCGGGATTTATGGAGAAGGGAGTTCTTGGGGGCTTTTTGATGGAGAAGAAGAAATAGAAGAAGGAAAAGACGAGAGGGGAGTCAGGAGAGGCCGGCGACCACCGTGGGAGTGGTGGCCGCCATGGCCGTAGAGCTCTTGAAGAAGATGAAGATAGAGAGAATCAGGGGCGGCTAGGGTTTAAAACAAATGAGAAATGGCCGAAATTTCGGACAAAGGCTTTATATAGCCGGTGAGACTAAGGTAATCTCAACCGTCCAATTGATGAAGATCGACGGTTCTCATTACCGTTACTAAAATGGCGTCGTTTGGAGGGTTAAAGAGACCAAATTCCTTGCCCGTTAGATCATCTGAAATAGACGGCTCAGATTAAATCCAATTTATTTTAATTAACCAATAATTCGCCCAATTATCTCCACCGTTGGATCACCTCGTATGAACGACCGAGATCAAAAACAATTAAAGGACCAGGTGGGCCAATTCACTAGGCCAAAGCATGGGCCTCTCAATTGGATCTCCATTAGCCCAATTTATTATACCTACATATATCTATTTTTGTATTTTCTGGCATTATTTATTTTTTTTTTGTATTTTTCTTTTATACTTTTTTTTCTTTTTTCTTTTATGAAAAATTATAAAACCTAGTTTCCTACTTACTCTAATTATCTAATATTTTTTGGCTATTTTCTACTATTTTTCCTAATTTCTACTACTTAACACTATTTTTGCCATTTTTCTTAAAATCTAACTAATTAAACTAACAAATTAATTACATAGCCTATTTTTTTTTTCTTCTAATTTCTACTTATTCAAACACAAAAGTATAGGTAATTCCAAACAAAGCAAGTAATTGCACTCAAAAACATATTTATTTTATTTTTGGAATTAATTGCTCAGTGCAAAAATCATGTGCTCACAGTTGCCCCTCAACGAATTGATATATATGCCAGCAGAAGGGTCGTATTTTCTGATAATGGGTCTTAAAAGCATCCAACCTTATGCGCCATACCGGTTATTAAGGCAACTCAGAAGATATCAGGTCATACCAAAAGATGGGGACCTCAGCCAGCAAGCGATAGAAATAAGTCCTGATGGGCAATTCCCGGAAGCAAATATTCGACAAATCAGAAATGAACGCTAATGCCTGAGAATAGACACTTGTCTGGCAAACCGAGCTCGAGGAGAAGTATCACCAAGGTATGCCGCATGGTATCGCCGGGATATTGAGCAAGATAGATTGATGAAGAGGCCTCACATTCAAGAGTTGGATGAGCAGTCTAAGGAACAGAAGGATTGGATGGACAAAGAAAATGAATGTCAAGCCAGAAATAGCTTGTTGGAGAAACAATTCCAAGACCTCAAATTCAAAATCAGCTTACAAGCAGCATCCGATGAGGGTAAAAAGAAACAGCTGAGGAAAGAAAATGAAATCTCAAATACTAAAAGATGAAAACACAAATCGAAACCCCAGTTTGACTTACCCGAGATGAGAAGCTAATTGAAAATCGTCGGTGCAAAGTGAATGACTATAGCTTTGTTCTAGATAAAGCTGAGAAGGAATTAGTTGGGGTTTGGAAACAACTGGCCAAGAATGCGGAAGAAAGAGTTCGAATGGTTCAACAGTTAAAAGATGAACATAGTATCGAGGTAGCCCGATTGAGGAAGAAGTTTATTATAGCCAAGTTCAAAAGTAGGAAACAAACCAAAGAGTTTGAGGTAGAGAGAGAACATTGCTACATGGCCTTAGATGCTCGTGCCGAATAGATTGGTAGGTTGCTTCATGAAAAAGGTGTCATCAGGGAAAAAATTGTCAACATCGCTCAGTACATCACAAGGAAATGCCAATTGTGCGAAGATATGTCTCAGTCAACATTCACATCAGCAGTAATGATTTTTGTAAAGCAAGTAATGACCGACCTGGACAAACTCCAAAGTGGATTAGCATATAGGCCTGCGGCAAGACTGAATGATGTCTCGCGGGCACTAGGAGCTTTGTTGTATTCATAGGGCATGTATTTTTGTATTTATATTTTCTTTCTGCATTTCTAGTACAACATCATTTGTAATTGATGTTTGAATATCAATGAAAATTCAAAAGAAATTGCCATTATTTTTCTTCTTATATATATTTAAATGGCTTGGGCGATAGGCAAACGTATAGGAACAAAAAACAAAAAAATTTAGAAAAAAGAAAAAAAAAGAGAGAGAAAAGAAAAGGAAAAGAAGAAAAAGAAATAAACAAAAGCAATAAAAGTGGAAAAGAAAGCTGGCGGTTCAAAAAGAAAGAATAATGCCGGGATGATGCATAATGAGTAGGCAAAAGTTGAGATTTTATAACTTGTGATGTTTATCCCTTATGAGCTAACTATTAACAAGTTTTTTTGTTGATGAGAATCAGATTTACATTTAGCAACTGGCATTCTGGCACATCACAGCTACAACACACGTTCTAAAGTCATGACCAAAGCGGTAACTCAGGAAATCGAGCCTACTATTATGGATCCGGTATACGAGGAAGAAGTTATGGACGTAACTAGTATGAAAGAAGAGATGTACGAATTGAAACAACAGATGTCAGAGATGTACCAGGCCTGGTCAAGGGATAACCTTTGCCTTCCTACCCAGCCAACCTAGCATACATTCCTCCTCCGAACCCAAACCTAGAACCACCCACTATGAATTCATCCTCCACATATCCAACTTACCCGTATTACTATTCTACAACATCACAAGCACCGCCACCTTTACCTAAACAAGCTCCACCACCACCACCTCAGGTCGCTCCAGTATACGTGGCACCGCCACCAACTACTTTACACAAATCTTCCAGCAAACCTGTGTTCCATCTCCAGGATACCCATTACTACCCGCCAGAACCCACATTCAGGCAACATGATTCTTACACACCACTCATAGACATGACGGAGGAGGAGAAACATGTCAGAAACCTTGAACAGGAAGAGATGGACCGTAAAATGAAAAGTCTTGAGCGGTCATTTCAAAATATGCAGGGACTGGGAGGACAAGTGAGTGTTGCATATAAAGACTTATGTTTGTTTCCCGAGGTACAGCTACCTGTCGGGTATAAGTTGCCCAAGTTTGATATGTATGATGGTCACAAAGATCCAGTGGCCCATCTGAGGGGTTACTGCAGTAAAATGCGCGGAGCAGGAGGAAGGATGAATTACTCATGGCTTATTTCAGTCAAAGCCTCAGTGGCTCGGCATTGGAATGGTATACTCAACAAGATCATATACGATGGTTCATTTGGGATGACTTAGCTCAATCATTTGCAAAACATTTCCAATACAATCTGGAAATTATCCCTGACAGGTTATCATTGACTAAGATGGAGAAGAAACCCGGAGAAAGCTTTCGAGAATACGGATTCAGGTGGAGGGAACAGGCTGCACGTGTAGACTCACCAATAAAAGAAGGAGAAATGGTGGATTGCTTCTTACAAGCTTTGAAGCAAACATACTACATCCACTTAGGGTCTGCAATTTGATAAACCTTTAATGAGGTAGTAAAAATGGGAAGTTTTGTGGAAGAAGGGTTAAAGACAAATAAGATTATGAGCTATTCAGCCATCAAGGCTACATACCAAGCAATGCAGACTAGAACCGGAGGATCGATTGGCAAGAAGAAAAAGGAAAAAAGTGGCAGTCATTGAAGGTAGATCTTGGTTCCGAGGCCCCAACCCATATCATCATCAACCTCGCCCATACCAACCATATCCACCAGAACCATATAATCCACCCCCACCTTATTATCCTCCAACCAATCCACAGTTTTCTGTCCAACATGCTCAACCTTAACCGCCGCCTCCACATTCATGTCGTACCCCAGCTCCACAAAATGTTTTCCATGCACAAAATGCCTATCCGCCTTCAAAGACCTACATAAATCCAAACCGATCTAGTTTTCATCCTGATCCAGAAATAAAAGGTGATAGGGCTCAAAGGAAGAGAACATTTACTCATATGGGGGAATCATATACCAGCCTTTTTCATCATTTGAGAGAACTAGGGATGTTGAGCCCTATTGAACCGAAAATTCCTAACCCTCCACCCAGAAATATAGACCAATCTATTCGTTGTGAGTACTGTTCTAGGGCACCGGGACATGATATAGAGAAGTGTTGGCATTTAAAGTCCGCAATACAGGAACTTATTAATACCAGGAGAATTGAGGTACAAGCTCCATAAACTCCCAATATAACGCAGAATCCTTTGCCAGCACATCATGAGGCATATATAATAGAGCTAGAACATGGAGAGAGCTGCAGAAAAGCTTTTCAAATAGCAATGATGATTAAAGCACGCAACAAGGTTGAAGGGGAAGTTGAAAGAGAGAAGGTGTCAATTGAGTTACCAGCAAAACAACCATTAATGATTGAGCCCGTGAAAGTAATAGTACCTGGAGTGAAGCCTTTGTTGACTGTTGAGGGAGCTTATATAAAGACGGTTGTTATCAAACCAGTCATGCAGATGCCAGTTGTGAATACCAAGGTAGTACCATGGAATTATGATAAAGTGACAGTGATGTATAAAGGGAAAGAAGTTAAAGGAGAAATGTGTGAAACTCATGATTTAACTCGCTCCGGGCGATGCTTTGCCCCGGATGAACTAAGAAAGACAAAAGTAGTGAAAGAAAACCCGACTTATGTAAAGAAGGTAGTCACTGAGGTGGAAGTTGAGGAATTATTTAAAAATATGAAAGCTCAAGATTACTATATAGTTGAGCAATTGGGAAAGAATTCGTAGTAACCCGTGTTTTGCTGGACAACGGGTCAAGCACCAATATCTGTCCATTGTCAACCCTGGCAAAGTTAAAAGTCAATCATGAAAGAGTTCATCGGAATAGTGTATGTGTGAGGGGTTTTGATGGAGTAGAAAATAACACCGTGGGAGATATCATACTAAAGTTTACTATCGGACCGATGGATTTCACTATGGAGTTTCAAGTGCTGGATGTCGCTGTATCATACAACCTCTTGTTAGGACGTCCGTGGATCCACGCTATGAAATCAGTACCATTTTCTTTGCATCAAATGGTAAAATTTGAGTGGGAGAAGGAAGAGATAATAGTGCACGAGGAAGATGATGTTTGCAATGCTATTACACCATTTGAGGAAGTTGAAGGAGATAAAGGTCCGTAGGTGTACCAAGTAATGGACACCGTGGTGATGAACAAAATATCTGAGGGATAAAATATGTTAGTACCCACGGTGGACCTTGCAGCAGTGATGGTCGCCAAGGAGATGATAAAGAATGGGTTTTCTCCAGGAAAAGTCTTAGGAGTAACTTTGCAAGGTGTAACACAGCCGATCCACCTTCCACGCTGTACTGATACTTTTGTCTTGGGTTTCAAGCCAAGCATTGCCGATATCGAGAGAGCTAAGAAATTGAAGAATAAAGAGTGGTCCCTCCCCAAACCTATCCCAAAACTATCCAACTCCTTTGTCAAGCGTGGTACATAGAGACGTCTGGCGACTGTTATGCTAAACCGTGCTGAGATAAAACCGGATGAAGAGCTTATAGCAAGATTTGAGAGGCTATTTGAAGATGTGAATGTGTTGGCGACTGGTGAAGGAACAAGCGAAATGGACGTTTAATTCGTGGGACCCCACACTATGCTAAATAACTGGGAAGCTACTCCTCTTCCAATCAGGAAGGAGTTGTGGTAGTTAGCTATTAATATTTCATTCCCAAAATTGTCTTGTTTTAAAATTGTAATCCCATATCCCCTCAAATCAAATGTATCCAACTCTTGTTACCTTTTGAAAATTCAATGAAATGCAATTTATTTTCTTCCTCCATTTTTGCCTTATTTTATTTTTCTTCTTTTGTACAGTTCAATATTTGCTAATTCAAATGATATGTCATGCATGAAGGATTCCCGGTCCAGTCTTGATAATCGAATAGTTATAGAGGAAATTGAAAATGAACATGAAATGGAATATGAGGATGAGGAAGTATTGGAGGAAATTAGTAAAGATTTGAGTCATTTTGAAAAAAAACCCAAACCGAACTTAAATGAGATGGAGTCTATTAATTTGGGAAGTGAGGAGAATGTCTGAGAAACAAAAATTAGTGTGCATTTAGAGACTTCCCTCAGAGAAGAATTAATCAGGTTGTTACATGAGTACAAGGACATATTTGCTTGGTCTAATGATGACATGCCCGGGCTTAGTATTGATTTGATGGTACATAAATTGCCCATTTATCCAGAATGCCGACTGGTAAAACAAAAGTTAAGGAATTTTAAAATGGACATCGGTGTGAAAATAAAAGAAGAAGTTAACAAGCAATTCGAGGCGAATGTCATACAGGTCACTAAATATCCCACCTGGTTAGCTCATGTTATGCATGTTCCAAAAAACGATGGAAAAATCAGGGTGTGCGTTGATTATCGGGACCTCAAGAAAGCTAGTCCAAAGGATGATTTTCCACTGCCAAATATCCATATATTGATCGACAATTGCGCCAAACATGAAACTGGTTCTTTTATGGATTTTTATGCGGGTTATTATCAGATCCTGATAGACGAAGAAGATACAGAAAAGATGGGCTTTATCACGCCTTGGGGAACATATTGCTATAGGGTGATGCCGTTTGGGTTAAAGAACGCCAGGGCTATGTATATGAGGGCAATGACCACTATGTTCCATGACATGATACACCGAGATATTGAAGTATATGTGTACGATATCATTATCAAGTCCAAAAAGCAATGTGACCATGTCAAGGATTTAAGAAAGTTCTTCCAGAAAGGCTCCGAAGATATAATCTCAAGCTCAATCCGGCAAAGTGTGCTTTCGGGGTGCCGTCAGGAAAGTTATTGGGATTCATAGTAAGCCAGGGTGGTATTGAATTAGATCCATCAAAGATAAAAGCAATCTAGAATTTGCCTCCGCCAAAGAACAAGAAAGAAGTGATGAGTTTATTGGGCAGGTTGAATTATATCAGCAGATGTATTGCTCAGTTAACGTCGACTTGTGAGCCCATTTTCAATTTGTTGAAGAAAGATGTTGCATTAAATTGGACTGATGAATGTCAAGAGGCATTTGACAAAATTAAGGAATATCTAGCTAATCCTCTTGTATTGGTTCCTCCAGAACCGGGAAGACCTCTGATCCTTTATTTGACTGTATTGGATAATTCTTTTGGCTGTGTACTGGGGAAGCATGACAAAACAGGGAAGAAAGAGCAAGAAATATATTATCTTAGTAAGAAGTTTACATCTTAGGACGTAAAATACACTCAGTTGGCGAGAACATGCTGTGCTTTAACATGGGTTGCGCAGAAATTGAAACATTACTTGTCGGCTTATACTACTTATCTGATATCTCAGTTGGACCCATTGAAGTATATATTCTAGAAGCCTATGCCCACATGAAGGCTCGCTAAATGGAAAATTCTACTTACATAGTTTGACATCATTTATGTAACTCGTACGGCAATGAAAGCCCAAGCAGTTGTTGAACATTTGGCAAAAAATCCGGTTGATGATGAGTATGAACCATTAAAGACATATTTTCCTGATGAGGAGACAATGAATATTGAAGAAGTAGAGCAAGACGATAAGCCAGGCTGGAGAATGTACTTTGATGGGTCAATAGTAAGGGAGTAGGAATTGGAGCAGTACTCATTTCAGAAACAGGTCAGCATTATTCTGTTACCGCTCAGCTTCAATTTTTCTGTACTAATAACATGGCTGAGTATGAAGCATGCATATTGTGATTGAGAATGGAAATAGACATGGGTGTTCAAGAGATTTTGGTTATGGGTAACTCGGATCTTTTGATACATCAGATTCAAGGAGATTGGGAGACAAGGGATTTGAAACTTATACCTTATCGAGAGTGTCTGCATGAACTGTCTCAGAGATTTCAATCTATAGAGTTCAAGAATATCCCAAGAATGCACAACGAAGTAGCAGATGCTCTAGCCATATTATCATCCATGTTTCACCATCCAGATAAAGCTTACATATATCCACTACAGATACAAGTTCGTGACCAAAATGCGTATTATTTTGCTGTGGAAGAAGAACTTGATGGTGAGCCGTGGTATCATGATATCAGAGAATATTTGAGGACAAGAGTGTACCGAGAGCAGGCCACATGGGACCTGAAAAAGGCTATAAGGTGATTAGCAAATGGATTTTTCTTCAGTAGAGGAGTTGTATACAAAAGAACACCAAATTTGGGTTTATTAAGATGTATAGATGCATAGCAAGCTGCAATAATTATGGCTGAAGTACATGCAGGAGCTTGCAGACCTCATATGAGCGAATATATTTTAGCCAGGAAAATACTGAGAGCAAGATATTATTGGCTCACCATGTAGTGTGATTGCATTAGATATGTGCGGAAATGCCACCAATGTCAGATACACGGAGATTCAATTCACTCCCAACTCTATGAGTTGCATATAATGTCAGCACCGTGGCCATTCATCGCCTAGGGCATGGACGAACCAATAGAGCCCGCAACATCTAATGGGCACAGATTTATCTTGGTAGCAATTAATTATTTCACTAAATGGGTGGAGGCGAAGACATTTAAGGCAGTGACAAAGAATGCGGTAGTGGATTTCGTGCACACAAATATAATTTGTCACTTTGGAATTCCTAAGGTGATTATCACAGACAATGGAGCAAACCTGAACAGTCATCTCATGGCAGAAGCATGTCAAAAGTTCAAAATCCTGCACCGTAACTCTACACCTTCTAGGACTAAAACGAACGGAGCAGTGGAGGTTGCGAATAAGAATATTAAGAAGATTCTTAGGAAAATTGTGGAAGAGTCAAGACAGTGGCATGAAAAACTACCATTTGCTCTCATGGGTTATCATAGAACTATACGTACTTCAACTAGCGCAATACCTTACTCATTGGTGTACGGAACAGAGGCAGTCATACCTGCAAAAATTGAAATACCTTCACTTCGGATCATAGCTGAGGCTGAAATTGATGATGATGAATACGTAAAAGCTCGGCTAGAACAATTGCGCTTGATTGATGAGAAAAGGCTAGCGGCAGTTTGCCACGGACAGTTATATCAGCGGAGGATGGCCAAAGCATACAAAAAGAAAGTACATCCACAGAAATTCGAAGTTGGACAGTTGGTTCTAAGACGTATTTTGCCTCACTGGGCCGAAGCAAAAGGAAAGTTTGCACCTAATTGGCAAGGGCCGTTTATCGTGTCACGGGTATTGTCCAACAGAGCTTTATATTTAACAGATGTTGAAGGAAAATGTGTAGAGACTTCTATAAACTCAGATGCAGTCAAGAGATATTATGTATGATTCCTTTTTCATATGTACAATTGTATTTGTCATAATTTTGAAATTGAAATGATGAAGGCATTTTGTTCTCTATCCAAACCTTTATCCATTGATACCCCTGTTGAGCCTATTTCCTTTATTCCTTCATATCCCTTTCTCGGAATCAATTATGAACAAGAAATTGATAAGAAAAGAAAAGAGAATTTGAAAAGAAAAATCGGGAAAAAGTCAAATGATGAAGAAACCGTAGGATGTGAACTACGTTTGACTTGATCCCGAAAGGGTACGTAGGCAGCCTCAGTGAGGTTCAGCCACGACAGAAATAAAATCCAAGATTCCCCAAATATTGAAACTGGGGCAGAAGTTATGTTTTAAATTCCGAGAGTTGTAAATATTTTGAACCCTCATATTAATTTTGAGCCTTTATACCTTTCTTTGTAAACCAATCCAAAAGCCACATTACTGTCTAAAGAAAGACCTTCTGATTAATTTCAAGAAAATGATGATATAGTAAGAATAAGGAGAAGCATGGCATGGACAATACCCGGAGGTTTGGAAACAAAATAAAGAAAAATAAAAAAAATGAGAGAGTCTTATTTGTGAAAACCTTAACAGGCACCATAAGGGAAATGTTAGATGAGAAGAAAATAAAAATGAGAGAGTCTTTTTGGTAAAAACCCCAACGGGCACCATGAGACGAATGTGAGGTGAGAGAAGAATAAATGAGAGAGTCTTATTGGTGAAAACGTTAATGGGCACCATAAGGCGAATGTAAGGAATATTTTGATGAAAGAAGAAAAACAGCAAAAAATAAGAAAGGTTTGGGTTGAAGGAAAAGATGAAATCAAGACAGCAACGATTCGATTGGACAGAGTGGGTCGGTATTTAAATACATGTCATGGTCAAAGGAATCAGCCGTCATACCCAGATAAGTTATGTTTTTACTTCAAAATACCCTTACCCCTTCAATTTCATATTTCTTCATTTCATTGATCAAAACTAGTTGCCCGTTGATAGCTAACTACCAGCTTTTCATGATAAAAGGCGTAATAACACTGGGTCAAAAAAAAAAGAAAATAAAAAAAAGGGGATAGCAATGAAGGCCAAAGGAAAATAAAAGGAAAAGAAACAAAAAGAGAAAAGCAAAAGAGGAGTGCAAGAGAAAATTGAGAAAACATGGCAATGAGCTGCAAAGCAGGATGAAATAAGAAGAGGCGGACGATGGAAACAAGGCCAACAAGACATGGCAGTTGCTAACCATCATTTTATAACTAATAAGATTGTTCACTTATTTAGATAGGGACAAAAGATTCAAATTCTCACTAATCACTTTAAAGTGAATGTGACCAATGTAGGAGAAAACATCAAAAAGAAAAATAGCAATAAAAGGGGGAATCCACAGAGGAGGACTCACTCAATTATCAGGAAACCTACCCGAACAGCAAGGGAGGTATTGTCTTTTCCAAATTCACACCCCAGTTATCAAACGAAGGGAATATTTTTCTGCATTTTCATTTCATGCATCAGGCCCACCTGGATAATGAGGGAATATTTTTTTGCAATTGCATTTCATGCATCAGGCGCCCACCTGGATAATTAGGGAATATTTTTGTCACGACCCCAAATCCGGTCGTGATGGCACCCAGCACATTGCTAAGCCAGCCTGACCAATCAATATCAACAACGGAGCTAGAAGCTCTCTTTAACCCATTTAAGCATTTCAAAATATGAAACAATAGTAATACTTATACCAACAACGGGGAAACCAAGCCCCAAAATATACTAACTCCCATAGACCGAAGGGTCAAGAGTCATGAGCCTCTACTGAATGTAAGTGTATAAAGGTTTACAAAAATACCAAGTGCGGAAAGAAATGTCAATACAAAATCAAAAGACAGTAGGAAGGAATATCGGGTCCTGCGGACTCTGCAGCTACCTCGTATATCCCACGGATGTCGCCTCGCACAGCTACTGGATCACTGCTGAGAGGTACTGGATCTGCACACAAGGTGCAGGGAGTAAAATGAGTACTGCCGGACTCAGTGGTAATAAACAAGGGTAAGACAGCGCAGATAAGAAATCCGCAATAAAGCACTATGTAAAGCTATAATCAGCTACCCTGTCATAGAATCAATCTTCACTGTACCTGTACAAACAAATACCAATAAATAGCATAACATCTAGCAGATGTAGCTAAATGCAATGCAATGCATGACATGACCGCTACGGCGCGTAGCCCGACTCCAATTTTGGGTACCCGTGCTCACTGTGGGGGTTCAGACTCCGGAGGGGCTCCTACAGCCCAAGCACATCTCATAGAGATATTCCTGCGGCGTGCAGTCCGATCCAACATATATATCTCGCTGCGGCGTGCAGCCCGATCCACTACTAGTCAGCTAATATGCAGATACAGCCTCGCAGGCTCAAAAGTAGTTTTTGAAAACTCTTTTATCATTTTTCAGTTGGAAAACAGTAATATCAAGTTCCAGAGATTAGAATTAGCATAATAACAGAAATAGCTGCGGACTAGTAGTAAACTAGCATGTCTATATGATGAGACAATGATAACGATCCTCGCGGGATCCAATAACTGGCTCACGGCCCACAAGTATACTCAACCGCCCAAGAAGGGGGTTCAACGGCTCGAGAATAGCCAATAATACAGTATCAACAGGTCGGACTAATATATAGTCTCCAGTTCATGATCGACCCCGCACTCTCAAGAATGTGCGTGTCTCGCCGCTATACAACGTCACAAAGTGGTATACCGGGGTTTCGAACCCGCTGGTCATCACCCACATCTATTACTCACCTCAATACGGCGCGACGACTACTCCGCAATGCCCTTGCCACGAGAATCAAGCTCCGCACGCGTAGAATCTGATCAAATACAATAGAAACACAACAAATTAGGCCAATGGGACGACACCCAATCAATACAACTCAATTTACATCAAAATTCCCAAAGTTGTCAAAACCCGACTTTCGGTACGCTTGTCGAAAAATTACAAAAGTCACATATTCGGAACCCTCATCTCGATACGAGTCTAAGCATAACAATTTTACCAAATTCGGACTCCATTTGGCCATTCAAAACCTTGATTTTCTAAAGTTCAAGCCTAGGGCTAAATCCTCCATAAATTACCCCAAATTCCTCCATTTTCATGATATAATTGCATAATATTACCAATACTAATCATAGTTTAAGTCCATAGTTGATTACCCGATGATTTCCCTTGAATTTCTCTTCAAAATCGCCCAAATCGCCTCTAAAGCCGAGACCCAAATGTGTGAAATGTTTCTGAAACTTTTCTAACTTCGATACACTTAACTCACAGCCGATTTTCGCTTCTCGCGGATAAAATTCCGCCCTCGCGGAACCGCTTCGCGACCTTTTGGTCGCTTCGCGAACCCAGGCCCTTTTGGCCATTCTCGCACCAGCGATCCAAGGACCGCCCTCGCGCATCCGCTTCTCGCGGAAATTAGTTCGCTCTCGCGGAACGATCCGCTCTCGCGACCAGCAGTCCACTTCGGCCGGACTCGCCTATGCGATCAAACATCCGCTTCGCGGATTTTCCCAAGACGGCCCAAGACCCTGCGATCGACCTCTCACACCAGCCGAAGCCGCTCCCGCGGACCAGGCTCCGCTTCAGCCGGTCTATCCCGCTCTCGCGCCTTCTTGTCCGCTTCCGCGGGCTCGCTCTTGCGCTCCCATTTCCGCGGAGAGCGGAAACAATAGAACGTACTCAAAACCTCGCAATTTTCCACATCTTCTCCCGTTTAACCATCCGGAATCACCCCGAGGCCCCCGGAACCTCATCCAAACACACCAACGCATCTTAACACCTTATTCGAACTTGCTCCAATCCTCAAAACACGTCTAATAACACCAAAACCCATAATTCACATCAAATTCAAGCCTAAAATTCCTTAAAACATTCCGAATTACACATTCAATCAAAAACCCGACCAAACGACGTCCGAATGACCTGAAATTTTGCAGTCACATCCAAAATCACCTAACGGAGCTACTGCAACCGTCGGAATTCCATTCCGACCCCCGGATCAAAATCTCACCTACCGTTCGGATTTCGCCAAAATTCAACCTTAGCCAATTCAAGCCTATTTCTACACCGTGCCTCCAAATTCAATTTCGATCGCTCCCCTAAGTCACAAATCACCTTCCGGAACTAACCGAATCATCAGAATCCGATTCCGAGCCCTCTAACCCAATAGTCAACTCCGGGTTGACTTTCCTTATTCAAGTCTCCTTCAAAAAGGCTATATACCTCATTTTCAATCCAATTCACTTCTAACTCACCCGATAGACTCTAACACTGATATAAGAGCATAAAACATGTAATTACAAGATAACGGGGTGGTAATTCCCGTGACGACGGGCCGGGTCGTCACATTCTCCCCCTCTTAAGCAAACGCTCGTCCTCGAGCGGGTCAAGAAACATACCCGAAGTCTCAAACAAGTGAGGATATCTGCTCCGCATCTCCCGCTCGATCTCCCAAGTGGCCTCCTCCACGGGTCGACCTCTCCACTGACTTTCCATATTCAAACTTCCTTCAAACATGCTATTTGCTTCATTTTCAATTCAATTCACTCCTAACTCACCCGATAGGTTCTAACACTAATATAGAAGCATAAGATATGTTAATACAACATAACGGGGTGGAAATTCCCGTAACGACGGGCCGGGTCGTTACAGGCGGCAAGGCCAACTCATATGCCACCTCTCCAACTCTCCTAAGTATCTCAAAAGGACCAATGTACCTGGGACTCAACTTCCCTTTCTTCCCAAACCTCATGACACCCTTCATAGGTGAAACCTTCAACAATACTCTGTCACCAACCATGAAAGACAACTCTCGAACTCTACGGTCCGCATAACTCTTCCGACGAGACTGTGCTGTACGAAGCCTCTCCTGGATCAACTTTGCTCTATCCAGAGCATCCTGGACTAACTCAGTCCCTATCAATCTAACCTCACCAGGCTCAAACCATCCCACGGGGGATCTACACCGCCTGCCATACAATGCCTCATACGGGGCCATCTGAATACTCGACTGATAACCGTTGTTGTAGGCAAACTCAGCAAGTGGTAGGAACTCATCCCACGAACCACCGAAATCAATCACACAAGCTCGCAACATATCCTCCAAGATCTGAATAGTGCGCTCAGACTGCCCGTCTGTCTGGGGGTGAAATGCAGTACTCAACTCAACCCGCGTACCCATCTCTCGCTGAAATGCTCTCCAAAACTGAGAAGTGAACTGAGTACCCCTGTCGGATATGATAGACACTGGAACTCCATGCAACCGAATAATCTCTCGAATAAATATCGCTGCCAACCGCTCCGATGAGTAGGTAGTACTAACTGGAATGAAGTGAGCTGACTTGGTCAGTCTATCCACAATCACCCAAACTGAATCAAACTTCCTCGTTGTCCGAGGGAGTCCACTAATAAAGTCCATAGTGATCCTCTCCCATTTCCACTCGTGAATATCAATTTGCTGAAACATGCCACCGGGCCTCTGATGCTCATATTTGACCTGCTGACAGTTGAGGCACCGTGCTACATGACTCACAATATCCTTTTTCATCCTTCTACACAAGTAGTGCTGTTTCAAATCTTGATACATCTTCGCGGCTCCTGGATGGATAGAATACCGCGAGCTATGGGCCTCCTCCAGAATCAACTCACGAAGGCCATCAACATTGGGCACGCATATCCGGCCCCGCATCCTCAATACGCCGTCACTATCAATGGTGACATCTCTAGCATCATCATGCTGAACTCTGTCCCTCAGGACAGCCAAATGTGGATCATCATACCGGCGCTCACGAATACGATCATATAGAGATGACCGAGATACAACACAAGCCAATACCCTGCTGGGCTCCGAAATATCTAACCTCACTAGCCGATTGGCTAGCACTTGAACATCATGAGCAAATGGCCTCTCCTCAGCTGGAATATATGCCAAGCTCCCCATACTGACCGCCTTCCGGCTCAAAGCATCGGCCACCACATTGGCCTTACCAGGATGATATAATATAGTAATCTCATAATCCTTCAGCAACTCTAGCCATCTCCGCTGTCTCAAATTAAGGTCTTTCTGTTTGAACAAGTGCTGGAGACTACGATGCTCGGTATACACCTCACAAGACACACCGTACAAATAGTGCCTCCAAATCTTCAATGCATGAACAATGGCGGCTAGCTCCAAATCATGAACAGGATAGTTCTTCTCATGCGGCTTCAATTGCCGAGAAGCATAAGCAATTACCTTTCCTTCCTGCATCAACACACAACCTATCCCCACTCTCGAGGCATCACAATAAACGGTATATGAACCTCAAGCTGATGGCAATACTAACACTGGAGCTGTGGTCAAAGCTGTCTTGAGCTTCCGAAAGCTCTCCTCGCACTCATCCGACCACACGAATGGTGCACCCTTCTGGGTCAATTTAGTCAATGAAGAAGCAATGGATGAAAATCCCTGAACAAACCGGCGATAATACCCCGCCAAGCCAAGAAAACTCCCGATCTCTGTAGCTGAGGACGGTCTAGGCCAACTCTGCACCGCCTCTATCTTTTTCTGATCAACCTGAATACCATCACGAGACACCACATGTCCCAGAAATGCCACGGACTCGAGCCAAAACTCGCATTTGGAGAATTCAGCATATAGCTTCTCCTCTCTCAATCTCTCCAACACAATACTCAAATGTTGAGCATGCTCCTCCTGACTACGGGAGTAGACTAGAATGTCATCAATGAACACAATCACAAATGAATCCAAATAAGGCCTGAACACACTGTTCATCAGATGCATAAATGATGCTGGGGCGTTGGTCAGCCCAAAAGACATCACAAGAAACTCATAGTGACCATATCGGGTCCTGAATGCAGTCTTCATAATATCCGAGTCCCCGATCTTCAGCTGATGATAGCCCGAACGAAGATCGATCTTAGAAAACACCCTCGCACCCTGTAACTGATCAAACAAATCATCTATGCGCGGTAGAGGGTACTTGTTCTTCACCGTCACTTTGTTCAATTGCCTATAATCAATACACATTCGCATGGAACCATCTTTCTTTTTAACAAATAATACCGGCGCACCCCACGGAGACACACTAGGGCGGATGAAACCCTTATCCAGAAGCTCTTGAAGCTGCTCTTTCAGTTCTTTCAACTCAGATGGTGCCATCCGATAAGGAGGAATGGATATAGGCTGAGTGCCCGGCACCAAGTCAATGCCAAAATCAATATCCCTGTCCGGCGGCATGCCCGGCAGGTCTGAGGGGAATACATCTGGGAAATCCCTCACCACAGGTACAGAATCAATGCTAGGAGACTCAGCTCCCACATCTCTCACAAAAGCTAAGTACGATAAACACCCTTTTTCAACCATCTTCCGAGCTTTTAGGAACGAAATAACACGGCTAGGGACGAAATCGGTCGAACCCCGCCACTCAATCTGAGAAATACCAGGAATGGCCAACGTAACTGTCTTAGCATGACAGTCAAATATAGCATGGTACGGAGACAACCAGTCCATACCCAATATAACATCAAAGTCCACCATACCTAACAATAACAAATCTGCTTGGGTCTCCAGACCCCCAATAGATATAACACAGGATCTATAGACATGATCCACAACGATCGTATCACCCACGGGGGTGGATACATGAACAGGCAAATCAAGACTACCATGAGTCGCACCCAAATAATGTGCAAAATAAGAGGACACGTAAGAATATGTGGATCCTGGATCAAATAGAACAGAGGCATCTCTGTGACAGACAGAAATGATACCTGTAATCACTGCATCGGAGGCAACTGCATCATGCCTGTCAGGAAGTGCATAGAATCGCGCCTGGCCTCCACCAGATCTCTCCTCGCCCCTGGGGCGACCACGAGAAGACTGACCTCCACCTCTACTAGACCGAGATGGTGCTGAAGAGGAGGGCTGATCCCTCCGCCGAGTCCCGCCCCTACGTAGTCGAGGGCACTCGTCTCCTCATGTGGCCAAACTCACCACACTCATAACATGCACCCGGTGCCGGAGAAGGGTACTGAACTCTGGGCTGGGAGGGCACTAAGTGATGACCGACCCTGCTGAAATCCCCGTCGACCACGACCATAAGCAACCTCTCGCTCTGCTCTTGGCGGCCCGAATGAGAAGGTCTAGACGAGCGACCTCTGCTCTGCCTGGGAATGCTCTCCGGACGGAGCACCACCGAAACTACCGAACCACGAGGCCTCTCGGCCTCCCGCTCCTCTCTCTCTCGGCGACGATCCGCCTCAATGGAGCGTGCCATATCAGCAACCTGCGCTCAAACGATGATGACAGAACTCGCTCGCCGGTCATAAGAATACGGATAGAGTAGTTGAGGCCATCA
The DNA here is from genome assembly GCA_032618575.1 of Nicotiana noctiflora. NCBI lineage: Eukaryota > Viridiplantae > Streptophyta > Magnoliopsida > Solanales > Solanaceae > Nicotiana > Nicotiana noctiflora. The sequence goes on along the minus strand of JASVEL010012659.1, from coordinate 180,058 downwards.
ATGAACCTCCCGATCCTCTCCCTATCAGTGGGGATCATCCATGTGGCATGCCTAGCCAACTGAGTGAATCTAAGCTCATACTGAGTCACAGACATGTCGCCCTGAATCAACCACTCGAACCGGCGACGTAGCTCCTCGCGACGAGACCGAGGTACATATTTCTCTAGAAAGAGAGTAGAGAACTGCTGCCATGTGAGAGGTGCTGCTCTTGCAGGCCTACGCCTCTCAAACTCCTCCCACCAATCAAATGCGGGACCAGTGAACTGAAATTTAGTAAATGAAACTCCGCCGGACTCAAGAATACCAGCCGTACGCAGCATCTTCTGACACTTATCCAAGAAACCCCGGGCATCCTCGCCCTCGGCGCCACTAAAATGGGGTGGCTGAAGTCTGCCAAATCTCTCAGAGACGACGCTGCTCGTCATCGGGCATAACCTGAACCATATGCTCTGGAGCTGGAGCCGGTGCAGCCGGAGGAATAACCGGTGCAACCACTTGAGCGGGGACCGCCTCGGCGTCCGAAGTCCCCGAACAACCGGGCCAGGTGTGCGAGCCCAGGGGTCTGCTGACCACCCCCCGACCGAGATGTCGCTCCGTAGCGGTAGCCGAAACTACTCGAGCCAAACCGGAACTCACCGATAATATCTGGAGCAAGAGTCTCCCGACGACCATGGATAGCAATAGATATAGTCCGGCCCCGAACTCGGGACCGCCGGAGCATCAACCACCGGGGCCGCTCCTGAACCGGCACAACAGGCGGGTCAGCCGGCACTGCCTCAGCCCGCCCTACCTCTAACTCTAGCACGACCGCGCCCACGACCTCTAACAGTGGCAATGGAGGTCGTCCACCTCGTCCTAATGCTCGCGTTCTCGCCATCCGCGAGAGAATAGAATATAGAAGTTTAGTTCTCAGAACAACAAGATCGCACGACACAGTTCAAGAAAAGTGAAGTTTTCCTAAAGGTTCGCAGCCTCCCGAGGATAAGTACATGCGTCCCCGTACCGATCCACAAGACTCTACTAACCGGCTCAAGACTCACGAGGCCTAGTAAACCTAGGCTCTGATACCAACTTGTCACGACCCCAAATCCGGTCGTGATGGCGCCCAGCACATTGCTAAGCCAGCCTGACCAATCAATATCAACAACGGAGCTAGAAGCTCTCTTTAACCTATTTAAGCATTTCAAAATATGAAACAATAGTAATACTTATACCAACAGCGGGGAGACCAAGTCCCAAAATATACTAACTCCCATAGACCGAAGGGTCAAGAGTCATGAGCCTCTACCGAACATGAGTGTATAAAGGTTTACAAGATACCAAGTGCGGAAAGAAATGTCAATACAAAATCAAAAGACAATAGGAAGGAATATCGGGTCCTGCGGACTCTGCAGCTACCTCGTATATCCCACGGATGTCGCCTCGCACAACTACTGGATCACTGCTGAGAGGTACCTAGATCTGCACACAAGGTGCAGAGGGAGTAAAATGAGTACTGCCAGACTCAGTGGTAATAAACAAGGGTAAGACAATGCAGATAAGAAATCCGCAATAAAGCACTATGTAAAACTATAATCGGCTACCCTGTCATAGAATCAATATTCACTGTACCTGTACCAACAAATACCAAAAACAGTATAACAGCTAGCATATGTAGCTAAATGCAATGCAATGCATGACATGACCGCTACGGCGCGTAGCCCGACTCCAATTTTTGGGTACCCGTGCTCACCGTGGGGGTTCAGACTCCGGAGGGGCTCCTACAGCCCAAAGCACATCTCATAGAGATTTACTGCGGCGTGCAGCCCGATCCAACATATACATCTCGCTGCGGCGCGCAGCCCGATCCACTACTAGTCAGCTAATATGCAGATACAGCCTCGCATGCTCAAAAGTAGTTTTTGAAAACTCTTTTATCATTTTTCAGTTGGAAAACAATAATATCAAGTTCCAGAGATTGGAATTAGCATAATAACAGAAATAGCTGCGGACTAGTAGTAAACTAGCATGTCTATATGATAAGACAATGATAACGATCCTCGCGGGATCCAATAACTGGCTCACGGCCCACAAGTATACTCAACCGCCCAAGAAGGGGGTTCAACGGCTCGAGAATAGCCAATAATACGGTATCAACAGGTCGGACTAATATATAGTCTCCAGTTCATGATCGACCCCGCACTCTCAAGAGTGTGCGTGTCTCGCCGCTATACAGCGTCACAAAGTGGTATACCGGGGTTTCGAACCCGCTGGTCATCACCCACATCTATTACTCACCTCAATACGGCGCGACGACTACTCCGCAATGCCCTTGCCATGAGAATCAAGCTCCGCACGCGTAGAATCTGATCAAATACAGTAGAAACACAACAAATTAGGCCAATGGGACGACACCCAATCAAAACAACTCAATTTACATCACAATTCCCAAAGTTGTCAAAACCCGACTTTCGGTACGCTTGTCGAAAAATTACAAATGTCACATATTCGGAACCCTCATCTCGATACGAGTCTAAGCATATCAATTTTACCAAATTCGGACTCCATTTGGCCATTCAAAACCTTGATTTTCTAAAGTTCAAGCCTAGGGCTAAATCCTCCATAAATTACCCCAAATTCCTCCATTTTCATGATATAATTGCATAATATTACCAATACTAATCATAGTTTAAGTCCATAGTTGATTACCCGATGATTTCCCTTGAGTTTCTCTTCAAAATCGCCCAAATCGCCTCTAAAGCCGAGACCCAAATGTGTGAAATGTTCTGAAATTTTTCTAACTTCTTATACACTTAACTCACAGCAATTTCCGCTTCTGCGCGGATAAAATTCCGCCCCTGCGGAACCGCTTCTGCGACCTTTTGGTCGCTTCTGCGAACCCAGGCCCTTTTGGCCATTTCCGCACCAGCGATCCAAGGACCGCCCCTGCGCATCCGCTTCTGCGGAAATTAGTCCGCTTCTGCGGAATGATCCGCTTCTGCGACCAAGAGTCCGCTTCAGCGGACTCGCCTATGCGATCAAACATCCGCTTCTGCGGATTTTCCCAAGACGGCTCAGGACCGCTTCTGCGATCGACCTCTCGCACCAGCGAAGCCGCTCCTGCGGACCAGGCTCCGCTTCAGCGGTCTATCCCGCTTCTGCGCCTTCTTGTCCGCTTCTGCGGACTCGCTCCTGCGCTCCCATTTCCGCAGGAGCGGAAACAACAGAACAGACTCAAAAACCTGCAATTTTCCATATTTTCTCCCGTTTAACCATCCGGAATCACCCCGAGGCCCCCGGGACCTCATCCAAACACACCAACGCATCTTAACACCTTATTCGAACTTGCTCCAATCCTCAAAACACGTCTAATAACACCAAAACCCATAATTCACATCAAATTCAAGCCTAAATTCCTTAAAACATGCCGAATTACACATTCAATCAAAAACCCGACCAAACGACGTCCGAATGACCTGAAATTTTGCAGGCACATCCAAAATCACCTAACGGAGCTACTGCAACCGTCGGAATTCCATTCCGACCCCCGGATCAAAATCTCACCTACCGTTCGGATTTCGCCAAAATTCAACCTTAGCCAATTCAAGCCTATTTCTACACCGGCCTCCAAATTCAATTCCGATCGCTCCCCTAAGTCACAAATCACCTCCCGGAACTAACCGAATCATCAGAATCCGATTCCGAGCCCTCTAACCCAATAGTCAACTCCGGGTTGACTTTCCTTATTCAAGTCTCCTTCAAAAAGGCTATATGCCTCATTTTCAATCAAATTCACTCCTAACTCACCCGATAGACTCTAACACTGATATAAAAACATAAAACATGTATTTTACAACATAACGGGGTGGTAATTCCCGTGACGACGGGCCGGGTCGTCACAATGTTTCTGCATTTTCATTTCATGCATCAAACGCCCACCTGGATAACGAGGGAATACTTTCCAGCAATTTAATTTTTGTTCAGAAGGCGCCCACCTGTATAAAGATGGAATACTTTTGAGCATTTTAATTTCTGTTCAAGTGCCCACTTGTATAACGAGGGAATACATTTCAGAACTTTAATTTCTGTTCAGGCGCCCACCTGTATAACGAGGGAATACTTTTCAGCATTTTAATCGTTTTTCTAACATGAGTAACACCATAACACATGGAAAGCCTCACACTGGGGCAGAGGAAAAAGTTTTCTTTGTTTTTGTTTTTAAACAGGTATCGACCTGGAAGCAAGGAGCATATTTTGAAGTCACACGAAGGGATAGAAGCAGTATATCAGAAACACGAAATAATAAAAAATCCACAAAAAAAGAAGGATGCAAATAAAGAGCAACATGTTATATGGAAAGCAAGACAATGCAAGAAGATAAGTCATTGATAGGATTCTCTTGTAATTCATAAGATCATAGTTTAGAATAGCTTCTTTATTTTCATTTTTATCCCGGTGTAATAAGGAGTTAGTCAGTGATTATAGCAACAACAACAACAACAACAAGTCTTGGTAGTTTCAAACTACCAGACCTTCCCGAACTACACTGACTTGATTCTTGTTTAGCCCATGATATGTAGGCAACCTCTGAAGCAGGGTGCGATCAAAAGGTTTTCAAAATGCTTCTTACGGAATATGCCAGTGGGCAAAACTCTCTCATTACTGCTCACTTATCTTTTCACTGAAACTCTTTGTGTTCCCGAGCAAAGAGGGGCAGCTGTGAGCACGCGATTTTTACCCTAAGCAAATAAATTCCAATATAAATATATAAATAAATACAAAAATAGTTTTTCGTGTGCAATTGGGTGTTATAATTGAAATACTTGTGTGTTTGTTTTTACAATAAGTTTGAAATTAAAACTACAAAAAAAATCAATTAGAAAATTTTACAAAAAAAATATGAAAAGTTAGAAAAATCAACAAAAATACAAAATACCGAAAAAACAAAAGAAAATGGCAAATAATTTCATAAAATACCAGAAAATCAGGAAAAATAGGAAAATAAAAGAAGAATAACAATTGAAAACAAATACAAAAGGAGAAAAATGAAATACAAAAGAAAATACCAAGAAATAATTAAAATACAAGGAAAATACAAAAATGTAATACAATTTGGGTTGTGCAATGAAATATATACACAATTGAATAAGCCCAAGTGTAATAGGCCCAAGAGACCAGCTGGTTTGCCTAAGCCATTGGCCAAACGACGACGTACAAAGCTGTTTTAATCTTAACCATTGATGAAATCAATCCAACGAGCCAGATGAGGCGGTTCAATTGAAAACCAAACGATGCTGTATAGAAGACCAATTTGGGCCGTCCAAAAGAATAATCAAACGGATATCATTGTATCTCATGAACAGTTAAAGTACGTAGTAAAAGTAATTGATCCTGGCCATTCAAAATTAAGCATCTAATGGACACGAGGTTGTCTCTCATTAACTGAACAATGCCATTTTAAAAGAAAACATCCTAGCCGTTGATCTTAGTTAATCCAAAGGCCAGGATCACACGTGATCAAGGGAGTATATGAATACCCATCTCTGTTCAAATGAATACAAACACACACATATACATATCAGTGGTAAAACCTTAGCCGCCTCCCCCTTCTACCTTCTTCTTCCTTAGTCTCTCATGGAGACTGGCCAGAATGGCCTTGAACCACCGTCGTCTCCGGCTCAAGTAGCCACGAAACATTTCACCCCTAGCCACCAAACACTACAACCACCATAAAAAACCCGGAAAACCAAAAATCCCCTCTTTTCATGAAACTCCGGTCGCCAGAACCCTAGCCGACGACCTCAAATCTATGAACCAGCCTTTAAAATTTACACCATAAGACCACCTTGAGGAGACCTTTCACCTCATCTTGGTGGCTGGTCTCTAATCTTGCCAGAATTCATTGAATATAATAAAAAGGCTCGTCGGAACCCTACTCGGGCGAGCACCGAAAAACAAACCCCACCCCAAAACCTCTGAACCAAGCCCACCCCTTATCCACCAAAAACTCAAAAAAAGAAGCCTCATCGGAAGAAGTATAATAGTCAGAAGATTTAAAGTCTTCAAAACTTTTGAAGTCTGGAAAAAAAGAAAGAAAGAAAGAAGAAACAAAGAGGAAAGAAAGAAAGAAAAGAAAGATAGAGAAGAGAAGAGGAAAGAAAGCCCTAAAAGCTAAGATCTCTGTCCCCAATTTTCTTAGATTGTTTGAATGTTGAAAATGTTTCTCTTTGATGTTTCTTGATGTTCTTGTGAGCCTATCTCTTTCGCATGCTTAAGATGTACCTCTATTACACATGCCTAAATCTGTTATAGCATTTTTAGGGTTTTTAATGATTATCACACATGAATCATGGTTAAATAGGCTTGTTTATGTATTTGTTCATCATGCTTTATCTAGAACTAAGCTTTGATTAATTGGGATTCAACCATTATCAAAATTTCCCTTTGAGTTCTAATTGATTGAAAATTGGTTTGTGATTAAGGCTATATGTGCAAAATAGCATAAACTGGTTATATTTGTAATTTGATTCATCTGTGAGACCATTTTGAATCTTTGATGTTTTGCGATTTGGGTCATAGTTGTAAAGATTTTGTGGTTAATTCTGAAAGCTAAATAATATGGTTATTTCTGAAATAACTAAGTTTATTCGTTAAAGTGGCTATCTCTGTTATGAAGTGATTATGCTGATTTATTAAGTGGTTAGTTTTGAAAACTTATCTCTATTAGTTGACTTGTGTTAATAATGGGTTACATGTTAAATAAAGCTTTAAGTCTATTAAATATGGTCTAAATTGAAAAGGGATTTGGGGTCTAAATCTGGCTTAATCTTAAAACAGTTATAAAAATTGGTTATTAGTTAAATAAGCCATAACCCTAGTCTACCAAGACCTTAGTAGGTCGGGAAAATAAGAAAAACAGTAAGGGTATAATAGGAAACAATAAATGGCACTATTGAAGATTTAACAGAGCCTATAGGGTTAGAAATTACATTAGTGCCTAGTATTCCTGTGATTTCCTACAAAGTAAAGGATAAATTGAGCATAATGAAAAGGCAGTCTTGAAATAAAACTTTGCAAGTGAGGGAAACCTCGTAAAATACCCCTAATAGAAAACCAAGGAATTACCTAGAACCTTCTAGCAAGGGCTGGAAGGCATCTCGACACACACTTAATGAACTAATCTGTAAATAATTGAAAAAATAAGGGGAGGGGATTAGAAATAACTTATTTAAATTTCCCCCCAATTCCACCACAAAATTAGTCTATAAATAGGCTTCTAGTAAGCCTAAACAAGGGGTTCTAGATTCTGCATTTTACAAAAAGGTTTACGCTGGAAGATATATGTTATAGAGGCTGGAAATTACATTCTAAAAAAAAGTTCAATACACAGTTCTGAAGTCGAGTGATAGTGCTGAAACTTGGGTCTCTATACTACAATCTTTAGTTGATTACTTTGGTTATTAATCATGGAGTTCCTACTGGTTCTGTTATCCTTCAACTTATTTGGATTATGATTGAGCTCTTCGATTCTAGTTGTTGATTTGCTGGACTGTTATATTTGGGATTCTATTTGCTCCTCGGTTTGCTGCTCTATTGCTGCTATTTTGCTGACTATTCTTCATCCTCAAGCCTAGACTCATAGACTGTTTTGTGAATCAGGTACACTCTCATTTCCTGAAGATGTAATCGCACATTGTTTGAAGGAATTAAATCATATGAGTTGTTTCGATGATTTTACCTCTGTTTTTCCTTTAGCTTTGTAATTATAATATTTTAGAATCCTTGTAATTCATTAGGATGGTTTGTAATAACTAATATCTGTATGAAGTCGAAGAAAAAAATAGAGTATATAGCATAGTAGTAATATATAATTAGATATAGCTATCACTTAATCTAAGTTCGAAACAGGTTAACACTGAAATTAATTCACCTATTGAAATTGGTATAAACATATGAGCTGGTAATCAACTACTTTTGTTAACTAGGTTCTGATTTAGGATCGATTAGTCCATAAAAGGAAAAAAGTAGATAAGTTAAAACTGCTTTGTTATTCAGTCTCATTTAACAGAAATATAATTTAGAATTCTATAACCAATAATAACCCAAGCCTGTTCAGTCAGTATCAAAATTACTACTTAAGTACTTGAAATAAAAAGGTTAGTACCAAATTCCTGTTAGTGTGTAATCAGTTATTAGAATTCATAATTAGTATTGATTGACATGTAATCTGGAGCCTTATGAAATAAAATGAATCTTATTGGTTTACTCTGTTGTTAGAAGAATGTTTGTTCAAATTTTATGAAACTACAAGTCTGTTCTACATTTCATCCGTTTATTCTGGGCCTGGTCGAGACAGGCCCAGATTCAACTAAATTCACTCTTGGGTCGTCAAGTGGTGATACTTGCATATACTGGGTTCCAAAAGCCCAATCGCACATAATGGATTTTTAATACAGTCCAAAAGTCCAGGCCTGGTAATAAATAATTGGCCTGGACCTAATATTAACAAATTTAGAAAATACAAAACTATATCATGATTAGGAGAAAAAACATAAATAGCAAACATAGTATATGATAAGTTTGGAGTTGTAAAATAAAGGGATGAGCCTCATATTAAAATGAAAAGACACGCGGGGCCCCCATATGAATTTTAATAAGAATGTTAGACTTGGGAAGACCGTTTAGCGAATTTCACGATCCTTCATAAAGCTAATAAGGCGTAGACATTGTAGGCACGACTAAAATATACATCCTTAATACGAGTACATATTTATGTGACTCAAATCTCAAATCCCGGCGAAGCTGAAACGTATTAAAGTCGCAGGGGTGCTGGTTTCGGTGTGACTCGAAATGCATTTTTGCGACGTCGCAAGTCGGTAAAAATAACAAAATGGGACATTCAAATTTTTAAAAGAATATAAAGAAATCAAATAGGTCAAAAACAACAGTTGCGCGACCGTTCTAAAACCACGGAATTCGGGAGTGCCTAACACCTCCTCCCGGGTTAACAGAATTCCGTATCTGGATTTTTAGTTTCGCGGACTGTTTAAACAAAGTCATATTTCCTTGGATTTGGGATTAAACAAGTGACTTGGGACACCATTATCCTCCCAAGTGGCGACTCTGAAATCTAAATAAATCCCGTTCCGATTGACTATAACGTGGAAAAACACCTTCCATGTTGTTATTATTATATACTCTCTCGGGATGTATTAGTAAATAACGGGGTATACTTTATCTTCGGAAAAGTAGTGAAAAAGGGAGGTGTGACACTAGGTATTGCAGTATATAGAACCAAATTTCAGAACTATCTCTCGATTTCAGAACTATGTGTGGAACCCTTTTCTAAATTTCAAAGTCTGGACCCTCTTTCAGGCTCTCTAATGGAATATTTATAGATTAGTTTTGGGGGGAATTGGGGGAAAATTCAAATAAGTTATTTTCAACCCCATCCCCTTGTTCTTTTCAATTATTTACAGATTAATTCCTTGAATGTGTATCGAAATGCCATACTGCCCTTGCTAGAAGGTTCTAGGCAATTCTATAGTGTTCTATTAGGTGTCTTTTACTTGGTTACCCTCACTTGCTAAGGTTTATTACAAGACTGCCTTTGAACTATTCATAATAGGTGAATTTGACTTTAACTATGCCCTAAATAATCACACTTTGTTGTTGAATTGATATTGTTTATGATGACAAAATGCTTTGATTAATGTTTATTGGTGTGTTATAGGTACACATGAGCCATTGGATGCTAAATGAGCTATTCTGGAGTCACAAGATGACAAAAAGGCCAAGTGAAGAGTTGAAGTGAAGTTAGCTTGAAAAATCAAAGAAGAAGTCTTGCTTACTGTTCATCCGCGGTTCACTCGCGACCGCGGATGAACCGCGGAAAAACAAGCTCACAGAACATTTTGAAGAATCAGAGAACTGTTCTGTTCACTGTTCGTCCGCGACCACGGACGAAACACGGAAGGCGCCGCAAATATTATTCCTAGTTTTGTACAAATTCAGTTTTTAAGCCCTAAACCCTCTATATAAACCTCTAGTCCGCCCAAAAGAGGCAAGGCAAGCATTGTATTTATGACTAATTTTGCAAGATTATTAGTAAGAGAGAATTCTCTCAACCTATTCTTTTCTTTTATATCAATTATTTATTTATGAATTCAATTATTATTCTTGTTTCTTTGAGCATGAGTAGCTAAATCCTTTTCTAATGTTTTGATGGAACCTATTGGGTGATGAACTTCTCATTTATGTGATTACAAATTGTTAGCTAGATTTCTATTTGTTCAACTTCGTTCTTGTTGTAGTTAATTGGTAGACGTTTCGATTAGCTGTGCCTATTTAGTGTGCATAACTTGGAAAAGAGTGCATATTTAGGTATATTGTTGAACAACACCACACCTATTGGAGGAATCTATAACTTTAGGTGTAAAGACGGGATTAGGAATAACGAAGTCTTGGGTGCAATCTTTAGTGAACTATTCAAATTAAAGCTAGCTAGGGTAGCTCGGGAGAGTGCACTAGTAAATTATTGTAATTGCTCGGGAGAGGGTTACGATACAAATAGCATTCATGATTGATAGAATATTTTGACAATTTGTATGAGCATAAACAGAAGGGATTCCATCAATAGGGGAAATCAATACCTTAGTCTTTCTACATATTATTTACCCAATATTCAATTCTTTCTTTTTAGTCTTTTAATTCTTGCAAAGTAGTTCGAAAATCTCACAAAAATATATTCAAAATTTGGGAACTTGATTCGGAAGTGTTCTTGGGTTGTGAAAGTTGCAATTGGTAGGTTAATTCTCTGTGGGATCGACTTTGGACTTAATTGACCGGATTATATTGACTACGACCGTTGCTTGGACGTGAACCAATTTTGGCGCCGTTGCCGAGGAATTAACGGAATTATCAATTGCCATTGATAGAACTTCAAGATTCTTGTGTAGTCAGGTTCTTTCTACACTTTACATTGAATATTTTGATGGTTGTTGATTTGGGTACTAGGTGCATGCCTAGAAAATCTGCAAGGACTGGAGAACTAATTGAAGGACTGACAGACCCGAGCAAATTTTCCGGGCACGTAACAGGGCTATCAAACAAATTCAGCAATCTCAACAACAAATAAAACTAGACTTCGACATGGGTGATGTGAACGACCCAAACCAGCAAGCTGGGTTGAACATGCAAGAGGCACAGGAGGCGCATGAAGGTGCACTGTTTTACTGGGCACAACCCACAACAGATAATTTGGCAACTTCCATCATTGTGCCAACGATTCAATCTGAGTCTTTCCAGATTACCAACAACATGCTACACTTGTTGCAAAACAAGGGATTATTCTCTAGGTCTCAGGTTGAAGATCCAAAACAGCACCTGAAGAACTTTCTCTCGATATGCAAGACACAGAGGAAACCAAATGTGACTCCGAAACCATCAGACAATTGCTCTTTCCGTTCTTAGTTACAGGGGCTGCACAGGTATGGCTAAACTTACTCCCCATAGACTCTATTGCAACTTGGGATGAGTTAGTCAAACAATTCCACAACAAGTTTCATCCACCTAACAAGACAGCTCAACAAATTGATGAGATTGTGAGCTTCAAGCAAAAACCAATGAAGATATTACATGAACCTAGGGGCAGATTCAAGGGTATACTTGTTATGTGTTCTCACCATGGGATTCCTGAGCAGATGTTGGTCAAAGGTTCTAAATGTGGCTTTCATATGGTATGAAGAATATTGTAGATGCTTCAGCAGGTAGGGCTTTTCTGAGCAAGACTTTGAGAGAGGGACAAAATTTGCTAGACGAGATGGCTCAAAATTTCGGGTGGACGACCAGGAATACTCCTATCACTCCAGTGGTACACTCTGTAACTCTGAATCCATCCAGCACTATGGAGGAGAACATGGCAACCGTATTGACACAAATGAGCATCCTGATGAACAAGGTGGAAGAATCTGGGGTCAAGCAGCATGTTCACATTGTAGATACCACTAATGGTGGTTTATGCACATCTTGCATTAGACAACCCATAGGTAATCCATGGGCTGCAGACCAAGAATATCATCATCAACATGAAAATATGAATTATGTGGCAAATTATGGAGGGCAGCGACAGGGTAACCAGAGTTGGGGTCATCAGGCTCCACTGTAGTACAGGCCTTCTCAGCCATAGTATAATGCAGCAGGTATGAGGCCACCACACAACATGGCTCCATATCCTAGACCTCAGAATTTCAGCAACCAGCAGCAGGGATATCATCCACCTCCACCCCAGCATGGGGGTACACATGACGATGGGTTCGTAAGGTTGGAAGCTATGATGCAACAGGTAATTGGGTCAAATGCCAAAACCAATGAGAGCATGGATGCACATCATGCAGCTATCAAGAATATTGAGGTAGAGGTGGGCCTGATTGCTATGTCTCTTAACAATCGTCCTCAAGGTATATCGCTTGTAGATACACAAACCAACCCAAAAGATCAAGTCCTAAAGCAGCTGATGGCAGTGACTCTGAGAAGTGGTAGAGATCTTAATGCTGAACAGGAAGGAGAGAGAAGCAACACATAGGCTGAGACACTCACTTCGATGCCCATTGAAATGGATGAGTCCATTTGTTGACAGAAGTTACAGTCCAGCCAGTTGCTGAAAATAAATAGATGCATCAAGGAACGGAGAAAGTAGCTGAACAGGTAGAGCAGTAGGTTGAAGAGAAAGTGATAGAAAAAGAAAAGTCCCAAGTTATTGGGAAGAAGAGCCCTCCACCACCATTCCCCCAAAGGTTGGACAAGCACCAAAAATAAGAGCAATACAAAAAGTTGTTTGAGATGCTCAAGCAAATCCAAGTAAACATTCCTTTAATTGAAGCTTTGAAAGAAATGCTTGGGTATGCTAAGATGATGAAAGACTTGATGTCATGGAAATTTGATTTCCAAGACTTGGCCACCGTGACTCTTACTCAGACTTGTAGTGCAATAGTCTCTAGACCCATTGCTGAGAAGATATCTGATCCAGGTATCTTCATTATTCCATGCACTATAGGAAATTATGCCTTTGCAAAGGCATTGTGTGATTTGGGGGAAAGCATTAATCTTATGCCCTTGGTGATTTATAAGAGGCTAGGCATTGGGATAGCCAGGCCTACCTCCATGTTATTACAGCTTGCTGACAGGACGATTAAGCATCCATTTGGTATATTAGATGATGTGCTTATCTAGGTGGGGAAGTTCGTGTTTCCCCCGATTTTGTGATTCTTGACTACAAGGTGGACGAGGAAATTCCTATAATCTTAGGAAGACCATTCCTAGCCACCGGGAGAGCCTTGATTGATTGTGAGACTGGGGAACTCAAGATGAGATTGAATGATGAGGAGATCATATTCAATGTGCAAAAATCCATGAGGCGCCCTAGTCAGTTCGCGAATTTGCTCTCTTATTGATGTGGTTGATGTGATAGTGGAGACAGACGATGTAGAGTTGACCATTGAAGATCCACATCAAGCATGCCTAATGAACTTAGAAGAGGTAAATGGTGAAAGTCTAGCATAATGGTTACTATCTCTTGAAGGCAAGGGGTTTTGGGAGAGAGAGCTTGAATTCGAGCCATTACATTTAGAGAAAAGAGAGACCCCTCCCTGCAAAGCCATCCATAGAAGAGCCACCAAAGCTGGAGCTTAAACCACTACCATCTCATCTCAGGTATGAATTTCTAGGTCCTAACTCCACTTTACCTGTTATTATCTCATCTGGTTTGTTAGAGGTGCAGGCTCAAAAGCTTATACAGGTACTAAAAGAATGCAAGACTGCCATTAGGTGGACCATGGCAAACATAAAGGGGATCAGCCCCGCATATTGCATGCATAGGATTCTCCTGGAAGAGGGACACAAACCTTCCAGGGAACATCAAAGAAGGCTAAACCCAAACATAAAGGAAGTGGTGAAGAAAGAGGTAATCAAGTGGCTAGACGCGAGAATCATTTTCCCAATCTCTAATAGTAGGTGGGTTAGCCCAGTTCAATGTGTGCCAAAGAAAGGTGGCATGACGGTAGTGAAAAACAACAATAATAAGTTGATCTCAACTAGAACCGTCACCGGGTGGAGAATATGCATGGACTACAGGAAGCTGAATCTAGCCACCCGCAAAGACCACTTCCCACTTCCCTTCATTGATCAGATGCTTGACAGGTTGGCAGGGAGGTCACACTTCTGCTTTCTGGATGGATACTCGGGGTACAATCAAATCTCCATAGCCCCCTAGGATAGAGAGAAGACCTCCTTCACATGCCCATATGGCATTTTTCCCTTTAGTAGGATGCCATTCGGACTATGCAATTCACTTGCCACATTCCAAAGGTGCATGATGGCTATTTCACTGATATGGTGGAAGACATTATGGAGGTGTTCCTAGAAGATTTCTCAATGGTAGGGAATTCATTCGATGAATGCCTTGTCAATCTGACAAGAGTGCTGAAACGGTGCAAGGAGATAAACTTAGTGCTAAACTGGGAGAAGTGTCATATTATGGTACAAGAAGGTAGAGTATTGGGGCACAGGGTTTCAAGCAAAGGTATTGAGGTAGACCGAGCTAAAGTTGATGTCATTGCAAAGTTGCCTCCACCAACATCCGTCAAGGCCATTAGAAGTTTTCTTGGACATGCCGGTTTTTACCAGTGGTTCATCAAAGACTTCTCCAAAATATCAAACCCTCTCTGTAAGTTACTTGAAAATGATCACCCTTTTGTTTTTTCTGATGAATGCAGGATTGCTTTTGAGGAACTAAAGAATAGGTTGGTCACAACACCCATCATCATTGCCCCCAACTGGGAGCAACCATTTGAGCTAATGTGCGATGCAAGTGATTACGCAGTGGGGGTAGTGTCACGCCCCAAATCGGGGAACATGACCGGCTCCTGACCAGGGTTGCCCCAGTCAAGCGGACCTGGGTGCCTTTCATTCCCACGCGTTACCCCCGTGTTGATTGTTTCTCATTAACCAAATATCTTACTAACCATGAATGATTTCACATTAAACAAATAAAACCATACGAGTGATTCATTAACAAGTTTGCAGCTTTTACAACGCCCGACATAACATAATATATACATAAGACTGGAGTCCCACAGTTTACATGTCTACAGAGCCTCTAGGATACAAAAGGGGAATACAATACTTGCCGGTAACAAGGCTCCGACTATACATTATAAAACCAAAATGAAATCTAAACAGAAGTGGCATGAACCACACAGGGCCCCGAGGAAGAAAGGGGCTCACCAAAACGGCCAGTGGAAGGCGAAGAATACTACTGCCGATGCGCTGAAGTGCCTGCTACTGAACCACCTACAATTATAACACGAATGTAGCGTCCCCGGCAAAAGGCACGTCAGTACACTTGAATTGTACTGGTATGTATGGACAAACTTTGTCCCAAGTAAACTCAAGTCGTTAAACAAGGATCATGATAACAAGACAGACAATAGTTTACATCAAGGAATCAATTAAGCTAATTATCCATGTTTCCCACCTTTTTCTCATTCAGATAAACCTCATCACAAGCATGTTTAAGGTCAACAAATAGAACAACAACCAATCAACCACATAAATTGCAAGTAGTCAAACATAGGGGCAATCAGTGCCCCCCAGGTTGCAAACTCTCCTGTTGTCTCCTTTCACAATTTCATATCAATAATTTTGTTTCAATTTCATTTGCGATTTTGATCGCTTTCCATCCTTATTACCCCTGACCACCCTTATTACCTCGGCCACCCTTATCACCCCAACCCACACCTTATTTCCTCATGTTGCGGCGCGCAACCCGATCCCACCTTACAGTTTAAAACACAACAATTTCAAACAGCAGATAAGGCACTACACACAATTTCAACAAGTTCAAATAAGCAACTTGCACATTGTTTCATGTTCTCAATTACTTATCAAGCCAATATCATAACCAAGTTACAATGTTTCCATAATCAAGAATATTCACACAAGTATGTTCAATAATTTTCCACAATTCAAGTGTTTCATTTCTTTTCCACAAGGTGCCATATAGGCCATCATAACCATTATTCACAATTCTTCACCCAATTCAACTCTCATTTACCTTTCGGTTCATATTCCATACCACATCACTCATATTTCAACAACAACTTTGAATATCCAACAACAACATCAAGAATTTCACAAAATTTGTCAAATTAACACTAACCAAACAAATTTCACACATATAGGCGATTTCACAAGAATCAAAATTAGCCATACATACCTGGTGACGAGTTTTCTTCCTTTAACCTTCTATTTTATGCTTACCCAAGATATCCTACTCTTGCCGACCTTGTTCTTGAAGACTCTTACTTCTACTCACTTCTTTTTACTAGAAATCAAGTTAAATAATCATGCATGAGTGTAAAATTCTATTTTCAAAAGCTATTATATGCAAACCTTCCTTTACCCATTTTAAATCTTAAAATTTGAGGAAATAGCTAGGGTTTTTACCTTGAAAAGATTGGGGAAGTTGAATCCTTGCCCTAGGATCCCTTGGAATTAAGTGGTTGGAACAATCTTTGAAGATGAAGAACTTCTCTCTCTAAAACCCCTCTATTCTTTCTCTAATTTTGGTAAGATGATATGAGAAAATGAGGGTGAAAGGTGTTATATTAAAGAAGAGAACGGGTCAAAATGTTACAAAAATCTGGGCCGGGGCGAATCTGCGGTGCACTTTGCGACCGCAGAATCAACATGCGGTCCGCATAGTGACCGCAGAATGGCCTCAAAAATTACACAAGGTCTGTTACGGAATGCGACCACAATGCGGTCCGCATTCTTGATCTGCGGTCGCAAAGTGCACCGCAGATTCATTATGCGATCGCATATCGACCGCATTTTCAACATTATTTTGGGAAACCTTCTGGTAAGCTTTGCGGCAAGAATGCGGTCCGCATAGCAGATCTGCGGTCGCATTCTAGATCGCATAATTGACACTTTTTGGAAATATCAATTCTTTACATTTTTGAAACTTTAATCACTACCAAGGGTCCGAACCGCGGCGTTATTCGGACCATGACACTATAGCTACTAGGTTTTATGCACAAAAATTTTACGGGGCCTTACATCCTCCCCCCCTTAAGATCATTCGTCCTCGAATGAGGGTTTTGAAAATGAGTTGGTCCTTTTGAAAGACATGATATGCAAACTATCAAAATTTTGACTAACTCTTATATTTTAAAAAAATTTTGCCAGAGTTTCCTTTGTATTATGGACATATCCACCTGTCAGAGGGCCCCCGCAACACATTACCAAACAACAATACACAAATACAACACTTTCCACAACTGGTATACACTTTCTTACCTCAACGAATGCACATGTTCTATCACATTGTTACAATTGCACATAAACTAGTCACTTCAATGAGTTCTTTCCTTATTTAATCATTTTAATACACTAAGTACACACAAACAACCCATTACCAATCCACACTCACTATTAGTTGCTTATTTAACACATGAATCTTTTATAAGGCTTTCATTTATCAAGAAAGGTTCAAGTGACCCAAGGAAACAACACATTTGACTCATTACGAAGTGAAGGAGACTTTACTAATACCAAGAGGGACACAACTTGGACAAGATGGCAGTTACAAAGAGTAGAAGGGTCACCTAATTTCTTCTAGGCTTGATCAAACAAATGGGGGTACTTTTCTTTCATCTCTTTTTCTGCTTCCCATGTGGCCTCCTCAACTTGTTGACTTCGCCACAATACTTTAACAGAGGCAACTTCCTTATTTCTCAACTTACGGACTTGCCTATCCAGAATGGCAACTGGAACTTCTTTATATGACAAATCTTCATTAACCTCTATAGCCTCGACTGGCATGATGGTGGATGGATCTCCGATCACTTTCTTTAACATGGACACATGGAATACCGGATGCACTGATGACATCTCAGGGAGGCAACTCTAGCCTATAAGCAACTTGACCAATCCTTTGAACGATCCGATATGGCCCGACATACCTAGGACTCAATTTCCCTTTCTTTCCGAATCGCATGACTCCCTTCATAGGAGATACCCTCAAGAACACCCAATCATCGACTTGAAACTCCAAATCCCTTCGACGAACGTCCGCATAGGACTTTTGACGACTCTGTGCTGTTTTCATTCTCTCCTGAATAACCTTGACCTTTTCCATAGCTTCGTACACCATATCTGGCCCTGGCAATTCCGCTTCACCTACCTCAAACCACCCGATTGGCGACCTACATCTTCTCTCGTACAATGCCTCAAATGGGGCCATCTGAATGCTAACATGATAGCTGTTATTGTAAGCAAATTCTATCAGTGGCAAGTGTTTATCCCAATTACCTTTAAAATCTAAGACACAAGCCCGCAACATATCTTCAAGCGTCCGAATGGTCCGCTCGGCCTGACCGTCGGTCTGTGGATGGAAAGCTGTGCTGAGATTCACCTGAGTTCCCAAACCTTGCTGAAATTTCTTCCAAAAGTTAGCTGTGAACTGAGCCCCGCGATCCGGGATAATAGAAAGTGGAGTGCCATGAAGCCTTACTATCTTCTTGATGTACAACCTTGCATATTGCTCCGTAGTATCAGTAGACTTGACTGGCAGGAAGTGAGCTGATTTGGTGAGTCGATCCACTATCACCCATATTGAGTCAAACTTACGCTGAGTGCGAGGTAACCCCACCACGAAATCCATATTGATCATCTCCCATTTCCACCTTGGTATTTCTATAAGCTAAGTTAATCCACCGGGCCGTTGATGGTCGGCCTTCACTTGTTGACAGTTCGGACATTTAGCTACAAAGTTTGCCACATTCCTTTTCATACCGTTCCACCAATAAATCTCCGTAAGGTCATGATACATTTTCGTGGAACCTGGGTGTACCGAATACCTGGAAATATGAGCCTCTGCCATTACCCTCTCCCGAAGCTCGTCCACATCCGGAACACATAGTCTACCTTGGCACCGCAATACACCATCCTCGCTGCCGAGTACAAATGATGAGGTCTTGTTATTCACAACTGCTTCCTTTACCCGAACCAATACTTGATCCATGAACTATTTTTCCTTGATTTCTGCAACTAGTGATGATTCTGCTCCATTATGCACCAAAACATCCCCCTCGTCTGACGCCGAGATACGAACCCCCAAACTGGCTAATTGGTAAACCTCTCGAGCCAGGGGTCTCTGATCCATACCCAAATGAGCCAAACTACCCATGGATTTTCGACTAAGAGCGTCGGCTACCACATTTACCTTCCCTGGATGGTACAATATGTCCATATCATAGTCCTTGAGCAGTTCTAACCACCGCCGCTGTCTCAGGATTCAGCTCTTTCTGCTTGAACAAATACTGGAGGCTCTTGTGGTCTGAAAACACATCTACACGAACCCCATAAATAAAATACCGCCATATTTCAAAACAAACACAACTGCCGCGAGCTCCAAATCATGTGTCGGATATATTCTTTTCGTGATCTTTGAGTTATCTCAAAGCATGCGCTATAACCTTTCCGTGTTGCATCAACACACACCCAAACCAACCCTAGAGGCATAACCATCACCTTAACACTTTGCATCATTAGCGGGACATCTTTATTATATTCCTCTTACATAAGACCTTCCACGAATTGAGTTCTACTATAATTTCCTTGATATGATTACGATCCCATGTGAACAATTGCTACTAACTCTTCACAATTCTTAACAAAAGGCATTATTGAGTGAGTTTTCCCTTATGACCTCCTATCTCAATGAATAGCACTGGCTAACTTGCACACGTACCCCGAATAACACTATCTTGCACGACATTGCATCAAATGTAAGGTAACATTGTGCTCTAACTTTTCTTAACCAACCTCTTCTCCCCATATGTACATTATAGAATTTAAGAAATTGCACTACTTCCCTTGTGAAAATTCCTACCATCCCTCCTTACGGTTAAATACCTCTCAAAACGTATATCAACAACCTTTATATGCATATGACTTAGGAAGGGTCACTAGCCCGAGAAGGGTATTCTCTGAAACTTTAAGTCCTCCTCAATCCTTCAACAACAACTTTTAAGTGTAAGTCTTAGTCCACCTGATTCTATCTCCGATGAGTAACTCGCCTCATTCCCCATGTTATAGTTATCAATGAAGTTCCTTGATATTGCGGCTTAAAAGTTATCATGCTAAACACATCTAGTCCGTCACGAGTGTTCATCCTCTTTCAATCTATTCCGAACCTTTCATTCCCATCCTATTTTGCAGATAGTTCATAGTAAATAGCTTTACTGTCCCACACATTTGTCTGCCTCCTGTGAACTTGAAAAATCATTATGTCTTATTTAATCATTTTACAGTACGACAACTTCACCAACGATAATCTCGCTTCCCATTGTGTGTAGACATGAACTATCTCTAGACCCTTTAGTTGATATTCGGTGTCACCCAAGTCGGTTGCATTGCGGTTAATCCCTTATAACTTTTATTAACACTTGTGACCTAAGTGAGTCCACCATTCTGATGCAAAAATAGTTTTTGATAACCATGACCATCTCAATTTAAAGGTTTTCTCCCCAATTCTTCTCACCTCATTCGTCCTAGTTAGTGAATAGCCACGCACTCTTCCATATATTACGTGGTCTATAACCTTAGGTATTTCATCCGGCTCACCTCTTAACTCTTATTGGGATATATGTAGCAAGGAGTGTTCGTCTGAACATCACTTAACACTTATCTATTTGTAAGACTCTTTGGGAGGCTCTCTATCAAGCCCCAATTACTATCTTGGGTTGTTGTGGCAACACATTTATTTCTCCCACTCGTTCTGGCTCTCTTAGTATCCCGAAACTTTGTTTAAATCACAAATCTATGATTAGCCCATTCTATGAACTCACAATCTTTCACATTTGACATATGGTACTTCCTTGGGTTCCATTTCTCCTGACCTTCTAACAAGTAAAAGTCTCTTTACAAACATACTCTTATTTTCTAGAATCGTTGACCCTATCATTCACATTGCCATGCGTGAAGAATTTACATTCCTTAATCTCTTGGGATGCTAGTTGTCTATCATTAGCATATTCTTTCAGAGAGACATGTTACCCATTATCTCTTTTCTAGACCACACCTGTCTTCACCAAAATATTCAAATATCATAGCTACATGGTCTCACTCTTGTTTCATTGTATTTAAGTAGCCTCACGATGGCCCTCCCTCTCCCACATGGGGTGAATGTCCTGGATCTTGACACAAGTCTTGAGTGTAGAAACTTTAGGAACATATGCCTCATATATCTATCCCTCTTATATATACTCGACTATTAGGAAAATTTAAGTCACCATAGTATTTATCTCATAAGTTCCCTATTCCTATTCAGCCACGTAGGTATGGGATTCCAAGTCCCCACGCATATCCTTTATGAGCGTAACTCAACTTTGTACATTCCTGGGTCCTTATAAAGTTCGTAAGACAAGGGTCTTCTCACCTAGGGTCCAATTGGGTCTCATTCCATAACGTTTTACCTTATGTGAGAGACTTACACTCTCATCATTAATCTCTTAGTCATCCTCTCATATATCACGTGCTTATATAACCAATATTCTTTCACACCTCAAGATCATTTATATACTTCTCGCATTAACCACGTGTGCTATTCAAGCTTACATATCATTTGTCAAATCATTGCCTATTTGTGTGGGTAATCACTTTTAATCCTTTCCTCAAATAAAGTATACTTATAGTACTGTGTACTTATACTATATAAATCCATACTGTTTATTCAACAAGATACATATGCAATCTCCATAATAACCATGTCTTTTCCCATTGGTCATGACATATGACAACACTACATGAAACAAATGAAAGAGCATTTAAACTTACCTTGAATCTCAACGCACGGGTTACAAAACAATCTTATAGTCAAGCTTTATCGCACGATTTGGAGTGTTCAAGAAGGGTAAATTCCTAAATGCCCGTGTAGCCCCCAACTTATCCGATGTGGTCGACAACACACCGATAAGAAGGGCACTACTAGACACGGCTCCGAGACATCCTAGGACACTTTAAAACCTTAGGCTCTGATACCAAGTTTGTCATGCCCCAAATCGGGGAACATGACCGGCGCCTGACCGGGTTGCCCCAGTCAAGCGGACCTGGGTGCCTTTCATTCCCACGCGTTACCCCCGTGTTGATTGTTTCTCATTAACCAAATATCTTACTAACCATGAATGATTTCACATTAAACAAATAAAACCATACGAGTGATTCATTAACAAGTTTGCGGTTTTTACAACGCCCGACATAACATAATATATACATAATACTGGAGTCCCACAGTTTACATGTCTACAGAGCCTCTAGGATACAAAAAAAAGGAGATACAATACTTGCCGGTAACAAGGCTCCGGCTATACATTACAAAACCAAAATGAAATCTAAACAGAAGTGGCATGAACCACACAGGGCCCCGAGGAAGAAAGGGGCTCACCAAAACGGCCAGTGGAAGGCGAAGAATACTACTGCCGATGCGCTGAAGTGCCTGCTACTGAACCACCTACAATTATAACACGAATGTAGCGTCCCCGGCAAAAGGGACGTCAGTACACTTGAATTGTACTGGTATGTATGGACAAACTTTGTCCCAAGTAAACTCAAGCCGTTAAACAAGGATCATGATAACAAGACGGACAATAGATTACATCAAGAAATCAATTAAGCTAACTATCCATGTTTCCCACATTTTACTCTCATTCAGATAAACCTCATCACAAGCATGTTTAAGGTCAACAAATAGAACAACAACCAATCAACCACATAAATTGTAAGTAGTCAAACATAGGGGCAATCAGTGCCCCCCCAGGTTGCAAACTCTCCTGCTGTCTCCTTTCACAATTTCATATCAATAATTTTGTTTCAATTTCATTTGCGATTTCGATCGCTTTCCATCCTTATTACCCCTGACCACCCTTATTACCTCGGCCACCCTTATCACCCCAACCCACACCTTATTTCCTCATGTTGCGGCGCGCAACCCGATCCCACCTTATAGTTTAAAACACAACAATTTCAAACAGCAGATAAGGCACTACACACAATTTCCAACAAGTTCAAATAAGCAACTTGCACATTGTTTCATGTTCTCAATTACTTATCAAGCCAATATCATAACCAAGTTACAATGTTTCCATAATCAAGAATATTCACACAAGTATGTTCAATAATTTTCCACAATTCAAGTGTTTCATTTCTTTTCCACAAGGTGCCATATAGGCCATCATAACCATTATTCACATTTCTTCACCCAATTCAACTCTCATTTACCTTTTGGTTCATATTCCATACCACATCACTCATATTTCAACAACAACTTTGAATATCCAACAACAACATCAAGAATTTCACAAAATTTGTCAAATTAACACTAACCAAACAAATTTCACACATATAGGCGATTTCACAAGAATCAAAATTAGCCATACATACCTGGTGATGAGTTTTCTTCCTTTAACCTTCTATTTTATGCTTACCCAAGATATCCTACTCTTGCCGACCTTGTTCTTGAAGACTCTTACTTCTACTCACTTCTTTTTACTAGAAATCAAGTTCAATAATCATGCATGAGTGTAAAATTCTATTTTCAAAAGCTATTATATGCAAACCTTCCTTTACCCATTTTAAATCTGAAAATTTGAGGAAATAGCAAGGGTTTTTACCTTGAAAAGATTGGGGAAGTTGAATCCTTGCCCTAGGATCCCTTGGAATTAAGTGGTTGGAACAATCTTTGAAGATGAAGAACTTCTCTCTCTAAAACCCCTCTATTCTTTCTCTAATTTTGGTAAGATGATATGAGAAAATGAGGGTGAAAGGTGTTATATTAAAGAAGAGATCGGGTCAAAATGTTACAAAAATCTGGGCCGGGGCAAATCTGCGGTGCACTTTGCGACCGCAGAATCAACATGCGGTTCGCATAGTGACCGCAGAATGGCCTCAAAAATTACACAAGGTATGTTACAGAATGCGACCAATATGCGGTCCGCATTCTTGATCTGCGGTCGCAAAGTGCACCGCATATTCATTATGCGATCGCATATCAACCGCATTTTCAACTTGATTTTGGGAAACCTTCTGTTAAGTTCTGCGGAAAGAATGCGGTCCGCATAGCAGTTCTGCGGTCGCATTTTTGACCGCATAATTGACACTTTTTGGAAAAATCGATTCTTTACATTTTTGAAACTTTAATCACTACCAAGGGTCCGAACCGCGGCGTTATTCGGACCATGACACTATAGCTACTAGGTTTTATGCACAAAAATTTTACGGGGCCTTACAGGCAGTGCTTGGCCAATGGAAAGGCAAGTTGATGCATCCAATCTACTATTCTAGTAGGACCTTGAGTGGAGCATAGCTAAACTACACAGTGACGAAAAAGGAGATGCTTGCAGTCGTGTTCGCTTTTGACAAATTCGGGTCCTATCTCATAGGATCCAAGGTAATTGTATACACTGACCATGCAGCTTTAAGATACTTAATTGACAAAAATGACTCTAAGCCGCGCCTAATTCATTGGGTGCTGCTTCTCCAAGAGTTCGACCTTGAAATACATGATATAAAGGGCACCAAAAATCAAGTCGCTGATCATTTGTCATGACTTGAAGGAGCTGAAATTATCAAAGAGAGCGGGAAAACTCTGGAAACCTTTCCAGATGAGCAGTTTCTCACCACCACTCTCCTTGAAGCGCCATGGTATGCAGATTATGCAAATTACCTGGCTACTCGTATTGTTCCTCAAGACCTCTCGTCGTCTAGAGGAAAAGATTTTTTCGTGAAAGCCAGCTTTATTGTTGGGATGAACCCTATTTGTTTAGGATATGTCTCGATAACATGATCCGGAGATGCATCCCCGAGATAGAACAATCTTCTGTTTTGCAGGCATATCATGCTTCAGCATATGGTGGTCACTTTAGAGGAGTGTGAATAGCCGCCAAGATACTTGAGGCCTGTTTCTATTGGCAAACGGTGTTTAAAGATGCGCACTTGTGGGTGAAGGGTTGCAACGAATGTCAACGCAACGGGAACATCTCCCAGCGTCATGAAATTCCAATGAACCCTATTCAGCAAGTGGAAGTGTTCGACGTTTGGGGAATAGACTTCATGGGGCCCTTCGTCAGCTCATACGGAAATAAGTACATACTTGTTGCGGTAGACTATGTGTCCAAATAGGTGGAAGCTGTAGCATTACCCTCCAATGATGCTATGGTGGTGGTGGGATTTCTGAAGAAGAACATTTTCACCCGTTTAGGGACTCCAAGGGCTATCATTAGTGATGGGGGCACACACTTTTGCAACCGGGTGTTTGAAACATTGTTGGCCTAATATGATGTGAAATACCGAGTTTCCATTCCATATCACCCACAGACCATCGGGCAAGTTGAGATCTCCAACAGGGAGATAAATAGTGTATTAACAAAAATAGTGAACGCCACGAGGACCGACTGGTCCAGGAAGCTTGATGATGCATTGTGGGCTTACATGACAGCATTCAAGACACCAATCGGCATGTCACCATACAAATTGGTGTTTGGGAAAGCTTGTCATCTACCTGTGGAACTAAAGCACAAGCATGGTGGGCACTGAAGCAATGAATCTCCGCTGGGTTGAAGCGGGGAAATCTAGAATGACCGGGTTGCATGAGTTGGAATAATTCCGGTATGTGGCCTTTGAGAGCACTAGACTGTATAAAGAACGAATGAATGGGATTCACGACCAAAATATCATAGAGCGTAACATCAAAACTGGGGACAAGGTACTGTTATACAATTATAGATTACGTTTGTTCTCAGGCAAATTAAAATCAAGGTGGTCAGGCCCTTATTCGGGTAATTGAGGCATTAGATTCGGGTGCTGTGGAAATTCAAAACATTCATGGTTCACGCACGTTCAAGGTAAATGGATAGTAGTTGAAACTTTATGTTGGCATGGATGACATCGAGGACAAAGTGAAACTACAGCTAGAGGAACCTCAAAGGTTTAGCGAGCCTTAAAATGCGCTAACATGAGTCGTGCCACGACGTTGAATCAAGCGCTACGTGGGAGGCAACCCATGAACTTGTTGTAAGTATACTCATTATAGTTAGTCTATATATATAAAAAAAATAAAAATTTCTGCCAGCGAACAAAAACATTTAGAGAAGGCCTTTGTTCGCGATTCATCCGCAGTCGCGGACGAACTGCGGAAAAAGGCCCTCTCTGAAGTTGACTGTTCGCGGTTCGTCCGTGACCGTGAATGAACCACGAACGACCGCGGTCATTTCCGCGGTCGGCGGAAAATAAAAAAAAATTTAATTCAAATCTTTTCCCTCCCCTCTTTAATAACCCTAAACATAACAACCCCCCCCCATTCTTCAAACCCCAACCGTCACTCCCCCCAATTTGCTCTCTCTCTCTATAAATTCTCTCCTCCTTCTCTCTACAATCTCTCTTCCATTCTTCTCCACACAATTCCTCTACTTTGATCTTATTCTTCTACTACACTCCATAGTAAGTCTTCTCCTTTTGTTTTTCTTTCTTTCTTCTTTTAGTTCTTTAATTTTTATTATTAGTTTGGTAGATTTAATTAGTTAATTGTAGCTTAACTTGTAAAATATGTATTATATATTGCTAGTATTAGTAGAATCCATATATATTACTTGGTTTGTGTAGTAGAATGTTATATGATTTTGTTTGGAATGTTATTGATGGGATTATGGTAGAGATTATGTTGTTGGGTCTCAAATTTAGTTGATAATGTTAATTTTGTTTTTTTGGAGACCCAATATGTTGGTTAATATAATTGATGTGTTGTTGGCCAAGGTGGGCATTTGTTGTTGTAGTATTTGGTTATTGAACTTTTAAGAGAGATATTGCCCAACTAGTGAGATGTTTGTTGTTGTATATGATTGGAGATGGTTTATGTTTAATTGGGTCATGTTAGATTGCCAAAATAAATAAGTGTGGGGTGCTTGAGGTAAGTTGGTGAAATTGTTAGATAAGTGGTTAAGTATAGGAGTTATGGGATGATAGCACTAAAGAGACGATTGTGGTAATCCACGGATGGTGAATTCTGAGTAGCCAACCAATGTTATAACATTATGCAATTTTTTTGTTGTTCTCTGTTGTGCAGGATCATGGCCCCTAAAAGATCAAGGTAGGGAGCTAGATCGTCTAGGCAACCAACATATGATGAGTCGAGGTTAGCCAGCGACGAGGCGGAAGCTGACTTCCACGCCAAGGCAGCTAAGGCCTGGCTCCAGGAAGTTGAAATTGACAGGTTAGCCCTTCGGTCTGAAAAGCCCGAGATATATGATGAACTTTGCCGCCGCGAAATGGAGTTCCTATATAATGCACCGGCCCTTGTGAACAAGATGATGGTTAGGGAGTTTTATGCCAATGCTCCATACTGGATGGCTAGTAGGGTATTTGTCCAAGGTAAGTTCGTCTACGCCCATGCACATGCTATTTGGCAGGCTCTTAGACTGCCAAATCATACTAGTGACGTGGACTACTACCACGATAGGCCTGGTGTCACCTGGGACATGCTAATTCAGGCCTTATGTGTTGATGGCATCCCTGTTTGGATAAGAGGATTAGAGGGCAAAGGGTAACATGTAACCCCAAGTATGCACATTAGCATAACTAAAATGAAACTGAGAATGTATTATCTAAGCTTGACTGTAGATTCTAAATATGCCTTAAATTGCACGATACAACTTGCTTAAACATTGATAAGACTTTGTAGATGAACCGGATTCTAAATGAGTTGCATGATATGTGTGTGTGAGATTTTACTTACATTATATGTTTTACATGATACCTAGAACTTGTCATGTGTGTTTGCAAAGCGAAATAGAAGTTGTTTGGTTGTAGAGAGGATAGAGGCATTTCTTTGTGTAACCCCATAAATCAATAGACATGAATTCACCCGTACATAATATCCTAGTTCACCCCTTTGATCTTAAAGCCTATTCTTTGATAACCCTTGAATGTTCAAGAAAAATCAAAATCTTATATTGTTCTACTTTACCTCCTAGAAGCAATTGTATTGTAATGAATATGCAAAAGTCTAAGTGTGGGGTGAAGGGAAATTGAAAAAGGGAAAATCAAGAATGAATGGTAGAAAATAGTGAACTAGCCAAAATAATGTAAATGTGTTGCAAAGCAATGAATTTTTTTTTTTTTTGAGAAAAAGAGATATATCAATGTATATATGAAAATTAGAAAGGTCAGTTACACCAACAAAAGAAATGTGGGGATTCAAATTAAATATAGGTGAAGGATTGTTTAGGGGAGACATAAGGAAGAAAACGAAAAGGGAAGTTGTGAAAAAAGAAGAAAAGTGCTTAGGGAGGTTAGCCACTATACCCAAAAGTATCCTACTCGTCCCATAGCCAACATTGCAACCCTTAAAGACCTCTTGATCTATAATTGAATAACTCGATTAGTGGAGTATTACACTAGGGGCAAGCCTATGGTGTGTCTGCATACATATGAATGTTCATTGTTGAGAATGAGTGAATTGTTTTTCTATATCTATAAGTTCCATGTTCTAAATTGTTTATGTTGGGAACTTCTCTCAATATATTTTGTGAGGGCGTGTAACTCAAGAGGAAATTGGTAAATTTGCAAGTTTTTGATAATAACTAGAGTAAGCAAAAATGTGCTGGCATTTGAGTTTACTGTTAGGTAAGGATTGTGCATATCTTAGGCAATAATGAAAGATAGCTTTTGTGACATATATTGGGGGAGACAAAACTAAACTTGGCCTAAAATGTGATTAAGGTTACTCCAGGACGAGCAATGGTTTAAGTGTGGGGTATTGATAATAGGTGAATTTGACTATAATTATGCCCTAAATAATCACACTTTGTTGTTTAATTGATATTGTTTATGATGACAAAATGCTTTGATTAGTGTTTATTGGTGTGTTATAGGTACACATGAGCCACTAGATGCTAAAGGAGCTATTTTGGAGTCACAGGATGATAAAAAGGCGAAGTAAAGAGTTGAAGTGAAGTTAGCTTGAAAATTCGAAGAAGAAGTCCGACTTACTGTTCATCCGCGGTTCACTCGCGACCGCGGATGAACCGCGGAAAAACAAGCTCGCGGAACTTTTTGAAGAATCAGAGAACTGTTCTGTTCGCGGTTCGTCCGCGACCGCGGAAGAACCGCGGAAAGAGCCGCAAATATTATTCCTAGTTTTGTACAAATACAGTTTTTAAGCCCTAAACCCTCTATATAAACCTCTAGTCCGCCCAAAAGAGGCAAGCACTGTATTTTTGACTACTTTTGCAAGATTATTAGTAAGAGAGAACTCTCTCAACATATTCTTTTCTTTTATATCAATTATTTATTTATGAATTAAATTATTATTCTTGTTTCTTTGAGCATGAGTAACTAAATCCTTTTCTATGGTTTTGATGGATCCTATTGGGTGATGAACTTCTCGTTTACGTGATTACAAATTGTTAGCTAGATTTCTATTTGTTCAATTTCGTTCTTGTTGTAGTTAATTGGTAGACGTCCCGATTAGCTGTGCCTTATTAGTGTGCATAACTTGGAAAAGAGTACATATTTAGGTATATTGTTGAAAAACACCACACCTAAGTTATTGGAGGAATGTATAACTTTAGGCTTAAAGACGGGATTAGGAATAACAAAGTCTTGGATGCAATCTTAAGTGAACTATTCAAATTAAAGCTAGCTAGGGTAGCTCGGGAGAGTGCACTAGTAAATTATTGTAATTGCTCGGGTGAGGGTTACGGTACAAATAGCGTTCATGATTGATAGAATATATTGACAATTTGTATGAGCATAAACAGAAGGGATTCCATCAATAGGGGAAATCAATACATTAGTCTTTCTCCATATTATTTACCAAATATTCAATTCTTTCTTTTTAGTCTTTTAATTCTTGCAAAGTAGTTGTTCAAAAATCTCACAAAAATATATTCAAAATTTGGGAACTTGATTCAAAAGTGTTCTTGGTTTGTGAAAATTGCACTTGGTAGGTTAATTCTCTGTGGGTTCGACTCTGAACTTAATTGACCGGATTATATTGACTACGACCGTTGTTTGGACGTGAACCAATTATGCCCAGTTTGTCCTTTATTTTATAGGTAAT
Source organism: Nicotiana noctiflora (assembly GCA_032618575.1). Classification (NCBI taxonomy): domain Eukaryota; kingdom Viridiplantae; phylum Streptophyta; class Magnoliopsida; order Solanales; family Solanaceae; genus Nicotiana; species Nicotiana noctiflora. Next base: position 149,904 of record JASVEL010012659.1, on the reverse strand, counting down.
TACAGAAATACTAGGCACTAAAGTCATTTTAGCCATATAGGCTCTATTAAATCTTCTGGAATGCCATTATTGTTTCCTATTATACACTTATTATTTATCTCATTTTACTCGACCTGCTAAGGTCTTGCAGACTAGGGTTAAGATTTATTTAACTAGTAACCACTTTTTATAACTGTTTTAAGACTTAGCTAATTTTAGAACCCAAAATCCTTTTCAAATTTAGCCAACATTTAGCATACCCAAAGCCCCTTATTTAACACATAGCCCCCTTATTAATACAAGGCAACTAATTGACCAACATAGATAAGTTTTTAGAAACAACCACTTAATACAACTAAGAAATCAGTATAACCGCTTCATAACAAAGATAGCCACTTTAACGACCAAACTTTATTCTTTCAGAAATAGCCACATACTTTAGCTTTCAGAACTAACCACAAAATCTTTACAACCATGACCCAAGTCACAAAAGCATCCAAAGATTCAGAATGGACTCACAAATGAATCAGATTACAAATATAGCAAGTTCATGTTATTTCGCACATATAGCCTTAATCGCAAATAAACTTTCAATCAATTAGAACTTAGAGGGAATGTTTGATAATGGTTGAATCCCAATTAATCAAAGCTTAATTATAGACAAATCATGATGAACAAACACATAAATAGGCCTATTTACTCATGATTCATATGTAATAAACATTAAGAACCCTAAGAACGCTATAATAGATTTAGGCATATGTAATAAAACAGAGGTAGATCTTAAGCATGCAGAAGAGATAGGCTCACAAGAATATCAAGAAATATATCAAGTAAACATTTTTAGAATAAAACAGAAAAATAAAATAGAAACAGCGATATTAGCTTTTTGGGGCTTTCTTTTCCCTTCTCCTCTCTTTCTTTCTTTTCTTTCTTTCTTTCTTTTCTTTCTTTCTTTCTTTTCTTTCTTTCATTCTTTCTTTCTTTCTTCTTTATCTCCAGATTTCCAAAGTTTTGAAGACTTTTAGTCTTCTGACTGTTGGCCTTCTCCGATTAGGCTTCTTTTTGAGTTTTGGTAGGCAAGGGGTGGTTTGGGGCTTGATTTGAAGGTTTTGAGATAAGGTTGTCTCTGGGTGCTCACCGGAGTAGGGTTCCAGTGCGCCTTTGTGTTACATTTGAAGAGTTCCAGTGGCATTCGAGATCAGCCACGTAGATGAGGTGAAAGTTCGCCTCAGGGTGGTCTTATCGTGTTAATATCGATGGTTGGTTCATAGATTTTGTGGTCGCTGGCTAGGGTTCCGACGACTGGAATTTCAAGAAGAAAGGGGATTCTTAGTTTAATGGGGTTTTTATAGTGGTTGTAGGGTTAGTGAGTAGAGGTGAGGCATTTGGTGGCTGCCTGAGCCGGAGACGGTGGTGGTAACATGCCTGTTCGGCCAGTCTCTTTGGGAGACCAAAGAGGATGAAGGGGATAGAATAGAGGCGGCTAGGGTTAGTAATGTGTATATGTGTGTGAATGTAATGAATTGAATGAAAATGAGGATATTTATACTCCCCTTGTCTCGTGTAATCCTGGCCTTCGGATCAACCAAGATCAACGGCCGCAATTTTTTTCTTTTAAAACGGCACCGTTTAGTTAGATGAGGTACAACTTCATGTCCTTTAGATGCTTAATTTTGAACGGCCAGGATTATTTCGACATACTGCGTCGTATAGCTTTTAATGAAACTCAATGCCATCCGTCTGATTATTCCTTTGGACGGCCCAGATTGGTTCCTTTTACGACGTCGTTTGATTTTTAACGACGCCTCCTTATCTGGTCCGTTGGATTGATTTCATCAACCGCTGAGGTTTATATGGCCTGTATGCCGTCGTTTGGCTAAGAGCCTGGGCAGACCAGGCTGGTCATTTGGGCCCAATATGCTTGGGCTTATCAATTGTATCTATATTTCATTACATAGCCCAAGTTGTATTGTATTTTTGTATTTTTGTTTTGTATTTTAATTATTTCTTTGTATTTTTTTTGTATTTCAATCTTCTCTTTTTGTATTTATTTTCAATCGTTATATTTCTTTTGTTTCCTATTTTTCCCTGATTTTTCTGGTACTTTATGATATTTTTTTCCTATTTTTTTTTGTTTTTTCGGTATTTTGTATTTTTTTTGTTGGAATTTTTCTAAATTTTCATATTTGTGTGATATTTTCTAATTGATTCCTTTTGTTGTTTTAATTTTAAATTTATTTTTAAAAACAAACACACAAATATTTCAATTAAATCACACAATTGCATTTTATATTTATATTGGAATTTATATGCTCAGGGCAAAAATCACGTGCTCACAGCAGTCCCTCTTTGCTCGAGAACACGAAGAGTTTCAGTGCAAAGACAAGTGAGCAGTAATGAGAGATTTTTTCCCACTGGAATATTCCGTAAGAAGCATTTTGAAAAAAAATTGACCGCACCCTGCTTCAGAGGTTGCCTACATATCCTGGGCTAAACAGGAATCAGGTGAGTGTAGTTCGGGAAGGTCTGGTAGTTTGAAACTACCAAGACTTGTTGTTGCTGTTGTTGTTGCTATAATCACTGACTAACTCCTTAACACACCAAGATAAAATAAAAATAAAGAAGCTATTCTAAGCTATGATCTTGTGAGTTACAAGAAAATTTTATCTATGACTTGTCTTTTTGCATTGTCTTGCTTTTCCATATAACATGTTCCTCTTTATTTGTGTCCTTCTTTTTTGTGAATTTTTGATTATTTCGTGCTTTTGATATACTGCATCCATCCATTCTCGTGACTTCAAAATATGCTCTTTGTTTCCAGGTCGATACCTGTTTAAAAATAAAATAAAGAAAACTTTTTCCTCTGCCCCAGCGTCAAGCTTTCCATGTGTTATGGTGTTACTCTTGTTAGAAAAATAATTAAAATGCTGAAAAAGTATTCTCTCGTTATATCATTGGCGGCTGAACAGAAATTAAAATGCTGAAAAGTATTCCCTCGTTATACAGGTGGGCGCTTGAACAGAAATTAAAATGCTGAAAAGTATTCCCTTGTTATACAGGTGGGCGGCTGAACAGAAATAAAAATGCTGAAAAGCATTCCCTCTTTATATAGGTGGGCGCCTGAACAGAAAATAAAATGCTGAAAAGGATTCCCTCGTTATACAGGTGGGCGCCTAAACATAAATTAAAATGCTGAAAAGTATTCCCTCGTTATACAGGTGGGCGCCTGATGCATGAAACAAAAAATGCAAAAAAGAAAATTATTCCCTCATTATCCAGGTGGGCGCCTGATTCATGAAATAAAAAATGCAAAAAAATATTCCCACATTATCTAGGTGGGTGCCTGATGCATGAAATGAAAAATGCAGAAAAATATTCCCTCATTATCCAGGTGGGCACCTGATGCATGAAAATTAAAATGCGGACCTTTGACCCAGCTTATTATGCCTTTTAACATGAGAAGCTGGTAGTTAGATTTTGATTGGCAACTGGTTTTGATCAATGAAATGCAAAAATATGAATTTGAGGGGGGTAAGGGTATTTTTTGAAGTAAAACAGAACTTCTCTGGGTATGACGGCTGATTCCTTTGACCATGCCATGTATTTAAATGTCCGACCTAGTCTATTCAATCGAATCGTTGCTATCTCATTTTCCTTAAACCCAAACCTTTCTTATTTTTTGCTGTTTTTCCTCTTTCATCAAAATGTTCTTCACTTTCGCCTTATGGTGCCCGTTAAGGTTTTCACCAATAAGACTCTCTCATTTATTTTTCTCTCACCTCACATTCGCCTTATGGCGCCCGTTAGGGTTTTCACCAATAAGAGTTTCTGATTTATTCTTCCCTCACCTCACATTTGCCTTATGGTGCCCATTAGGGTTTTCACCGATAAGACTCTCTCATTTTTATTTTGCGTTATTGTTTTTCCAAATCTACCATTATTGTCCATTCCATGTTTCTCCTCATTCTTATTGTATCATCATTTTCTTGAAATTAATCAGAAGGTCTTTCTTTGGACTGCAATGTGGCTTTTGGATGGGTTTAGAAAGAAAGGTATAAAGGCTCAAAATTTATATGTGGGTTCAAAATATTTATAACTCTCGGAATTATAAACATAACTTCTGCCCCAATTTCAATATTTGGGGAATCTTGGATTTTGTTTTGTCGTGACTGAACCTCACTGCGGCTGCCTACGTACCCTTTCGGGATCAAGTCAGACGTAGTTCAAATCATAAGATCATTCGTCTTTTGACTTTTTCCCGATTTTCTTTTGTATTATTTTTTTTCATCATTTTTATTTCATTTTCTTCATTCTCATTTTATCATTCTCTTTTCTTTTCTTTTCAATATCTTGTTCATAATTAATTTTGAGAGAGGGATATGAAAGAATAATACAAACAGGCTCAACAGGGTATCACTTGATAAAGTGTTTGGATAGCGAATAAAATGCCTTCATCATTTCAATTTCAAAATTATGACAAATACAATTGTACATATGAAAAAAAGAATCATACATAATATATCTTGACTGCATCTGAGTTGATAGTAGTCTCTACACATTTTCCTTTAACATCTGTTAAATATAAAGCTCCGTTGGACAATACCCGGGATACCATGAACGACCCTTGCCAATTAGGTGCAAACTTTCCTTTTGCTTCAGCCCAGTGTGGCAAAATACACCTTAACACCAACTGTCCAACTTTGAATTTTCGTGGACGTACTTTCTTGTTGTATGCTCTGGCCATCCTCTGCTGATATAACTGTGTGTGGCATACCGCCGCTAGACTTTTCTCACCAATCAAGCTCAACTGTTCTAGCCGAGCTTTTACCCATTCATCATCATCAATTTTAGCCTCAGCTATGATCCAAAGGGAAGGTAGTTCAATTTCTGCAGGTATGACTGCCTCTATTCCGTACACCAATGAGTATGGTGTTGGGCCAATTGAAGTACATACAGTTGTACGATAACCCATGAGAGCAAATGGTAATTTTTCATGCGACTGTCTTGACTCTTCCACCATTTTCTTGAGGATTTTCTTTATATTCTTATTTGCAGCCTCAACTGCTCCATTTGCTTTAGGCCTATAAGGTGTAGAGTTACGGTGCAGGATTTTGAACTTTTAACATGCTTCTGCCATGAGGTCACTGTTCAGATTTGCTCTATTATCTGTGATAATCACCTTAGGAATTTCAAAACGACAAATGATATTTGTGTGCACAAAATCCACTACCGCCTTCTTTGTCACTGCTTTGAATGTCTTTGCCTCCAACCATTTAGTAAAATAATCAATTGCTACCAAGATAAATCTATGTCCATTAGATGTTGCGGGTTCTATTGGTCCGATGACATCCATGCCCTAGGCGACGAATGGCCACGGTGCTGACATTGTATGCAACTCATAGGATGGGGAGTGAATGAAATCTCCGTGTGTCTGACATTGGTGGAATTTCCGCACATATCTAATGCAATCACGCTCAATGGTGAGCCAATAATGTCATGCTCTTTGTATTTTCTTGGCCAAAATATATCCGCTCATATGAGGTCCGCAAGCTTCTGCATGTATTTCAGCCATAGTTGTGTCAGCTTGTTGTGCATCTATACATATCAATAGACCCAAATCTGGTGTTCTTTTGTAGATAACTCCTCCACTGAAGAAAAATCCATTTTCTAATCGCCTTATAGCTCTTTTTTGGTCCCATGTGGTTTGCGCTGGGTACACTCATGTCCTCAAGTATTCTCTGATGTCATGATACCACGGCTGACCATCCAGTTCTTCTTCCACGGTGAAACAATAAGTATTTTGATCACGAACTTGTATCTATAGTGGATCTATGTAAGCTTTATCTGCATGGTGCATCATGAATGATGGTGTGGCTAGAGCATCCGCTACTTCGTTGTGCATTCTTGGGATATGCTTGAACTCTATGGATTGAAATCTTCGAGATAGTTCATGCAGACATTGTCGATAAGGTATAAGTTTCAAATCCCTTGTCTCCAATTCTCCTTGAATCTGATGTATCAAGAGATCCAAGTCACCCATGACCAAAATATCCTGAACACCCATGTCTATTGCCATTCTCAATACCAATATGCATGATTCATACTCGGCCATGTTATTAGTACAGATAAATCGAAGTTGAGCGGTAACAGGATAATGCTAACCCATTTCTAAGATGACTACTGCTCTAATTCTGACCCCCTTACTGTTGAAGGCCCCATCAAAGTACAGTCTCCAGCCTGGCATATCATCTTGCTCCACTTCTTCAATATTCATTGTCTCCTCATCAGGAAAATATGTCTTTAGTGGTTCATACTCATCATCGACCGGATTTTCTACCAAATGATCTGCAACCGCTTGTGCCTTCATTGCCATACGAGTTACATAAATGATGTCAAACTCTGTAAGTAGAATTTGCCATTTAGCAAGTCTTCCTGTAGGCATAGGCTTCTGGAATATATACTTCAGTGGGTCCAACCGAGATATCAGATAAGTAGTATAAGCTGACAAGTAATGTTTCAATTTTTGTGCAACCCATGTTAAAGCACAACATGTTCTCTCCAACTGAGTGTATTTTACCTCGTAAGATGTAAACTTCTTACTAAGATAATATATTTCTTGCTCTTTCTTCCCTGTTTCATCGTGATGTCCCAGTACACAGCAGATAGAATTATCTAATACAGTCAGATAAAGGATCAAGGGTCTTCCCGATTCTGGAGGAACCAATACAGGAGGATTAGCCAGATATTCCTTAATTTTGTCAAATGCTTCTTGACATTCATCAGTCAAATTCACCGCAGCATCTTTCTTCAACAATTTGAAAATGGGCTCACAAGTCGACGTTAACTGAGCAATAAATCTGCTAATATAATTCAACCTGCCCAATAAACTCATCACTTCTTTCTTGTTCTTTGGTGGAGGCAAATTCTGGATTGCTTTTAACTTTGACGGATCTAATTCAATACCACGCCGACCTACTATGAACCCCAATAACTTTCCTGATGGCACTCCGAAAGCACACTTTGCTGGATTGAGCTTGAGATTATATCTTCGGAGCCTCTGGAAAATTTTTCTTAAATCCTTGATATGGTCACATTGCTTTCTGGACTTGATAATGACATCATCCACATATACTTCAATCTCTCAATGTATCATGTCATGAAACATAGTGGTCATTGCCCTTATATATGTAGCCTTGGCATTCTTTAACCCAAACGACATCAGCCTGTAGCAATATGTTCCCCAAGGCGTGATAAAGGCCGTCTTTTCTGCATCTTCTTCGTCCTTCAGAATCTGATGATAACCCACATAAAAATCTACAAAAGAAGCAATTTCATGCTTGGCGCAATTGTCGATTAATATATGGATATTTGGCAATAGAAAATCATCATTTGGACTAGCTTTATTAATGTCTCGATAATCAATGCACACCCTAGTTTTTCCGTCCTTTTTTGGAACAGGCACAACATTAGGTAACCAGGTGGGATATTTAGTGACCCGTATGACCTTCGCCTCGAATTTCTTGTTAACTTCTTATTTTATTTTCATACTAATGTCCTTTTTGAATTTCCTTAACTTTTGCTTTACTGGCCAGCATTCTGGATAAATGGGCAATTTATGTACCACCAAATCAGTACTGAGCCCCGGCATGTCATCATAAGACCAAGAAAATATGTCCTTGTACTCATGTAACAACCTAATTAAATCTTCACTGAGGGAAGTCTTTAAATGCACACTAATCTTTTTTCTCGGACATTCTCCTCAGTTCCCAAATTAATAGACTCCGTCTCATTTAAGTTCGGTTTGGGGTTTTCTTCGTAATGACTCAAATCTTTACTAATTTCCTCCAGTACTTCTTTATCCTCATATTCCACTTCATGTTCATTTTTAATTTCCTGTATAACTATTCGATTATCAAGACTGGACCGGGAATCCTTCATGCATGACATATCATTAGAATAAGCAAATATTGAACTGTACAAAAGAAGAAAAATAAAATAAGGCAATAATGGATGAAGAAAAGAAATTGCATTTCATTGAAATTTTGAAAGGTAACAAGAGTTGGCTACATTTCATTTGACGGGATATCGGATTACAATTTTAAAACAACAATTTTGGGAATGAAATATTAAAAGCTAACTATCACAACTCCAACCTCATCGGAAGAGGTGTAGCTTCCCAGTTATTTAGCGTAGTGTGGGGTCCCACAAATTGAACGTCCATTTTGCTTGTTCCTTCACCGATCTCCAACACATTCACATCTTCAAATAGCCTCTCAAATCTTGCTAAAAGTTCTTCATCCGGTTTTATCTCCACATAGATTGGCATGAAAGTTGCCAGACGTCTCTGTGTACCAGGCTTGACAAAGGAGTTGGATAGTTTTGGGATAGGTTTGCGGAGGAACCACCCTTTCTTCTTCAATTTCTTAGCTCTCTGGATATCAGCAATGGTTTGTTTGAAACCCAAGCCAAGAGTATCAGTACTGCCTCGAAGGTGGATCGGCTGTGTTATACCTTGCAAGGTTAACCCTAAGGCCTTTCCTGGAGAAAACCCATTCTTTATCATCTCCTTGGCGACCATAACTGCTGCAGGGGCCACCGTGGGTATTGGCATATTTTCTCCCTCAGATATTTTGTTCACGATCACGGTGTCCATTACTTGGTACACCCACGGACCTTTATCTCCTTCAACTTCCTAAAATGGTGTAATAGCATTGCAAATATCATCATCTTCCCCGTGCACTATTATCTCTTACTGCTCCCACTCAAATTTTACCATTTGATGCAAATAAGAAGGTACTGCTTTCGCAGCATGAATCCACGAACGTCCTAACAAGATGTTGTATGATACAGCGACATCTAGTACTTGAAACTCCATAGTGAAATCCACAGGTCCAATAGTAAGCTCTAGTATAATATCCCCCACGGTGTTCTTTCCGCCTCCATCAAAACCCCTTACACATATACTATTCGGATGAATTCTCTCATGATTGACTTTCACCTTCCCCAGGGTTGACAATGGACAGATATTGGAACTTGACTCGTTGGCCACCAAAATACGGGTTACTAGAGATTCTTCACATTTTACCGTGAGGTATAGTGCTTTATTATGCTCTGCCTTCTAGTGACAACTCGCTGTCTGAAAATGCAAATTTATTTGTTTCAAAGATCTTATTTGTGAATTTCTCCATATGACATACCGAAATCTTCTCCAGTACGTGGGCTTCTCCAGTAGCAATTTTATTTGTTTCAAAGATCTTATTTGTGATTTCCTTCTTCACGTAAGCTGGGTTTTCTTTCCTCACTTTTGTCTTTCTCAGTTCATCCGGGGCAAAGCATCGCCCGAAGCGAGTTAAACCATGAGATTCAAAAATTTCTCCTTTAACTTCTTTCCCTTTATACATCACTGTCACCTTATCATAATTCCACGGTACAACTTTGGTATTCACAACTGGCATCCGCACAACTGGTTTGATAACCACTGGCTCTACATAAGCTCCCTTCACAGTCAACAAAGGCTTCACCCCAGGTACTATTACTTTCACGGGCTCAATCATTGATGTTTGTTTTGCTGGTAACTCAATTGACACTTTCTCTCTTTCAACTTCCCCCTCAACCTTATTGTTTGCTTTAATTGTCATCACTGTCTGAGAAGGTTTTCTGCAGCTCTCTCCCTATTCTACCTCTATCATATGTGTCTCATGATGTGCTGGCAAAGGATTCTGCGTTATATTGGGAGTTTCTGGAGCTTGCACCTCAATTCTTCTGGAATCAATAAGTTCTTGTATTGTGGACTTTAAGTGCCAACACTTGTCCGTATCATGTCCCGGTGCCCAAGAACAGTTTTCACAGCGGACAGATTGGTTTAGATTTCAAGGTGGAGGATTGGGAATTTTAGGTTCAATAGGGCTCAACATCCCTAATTCTCTCAAACGATGAAAAAGACTGGTATATGATTCTCCAAGATGAGTGAATGATCTCTTCCTTTGAGCCCTATCACCTTTTACTTCTAGATGCGGACGGAAGTTAGGTCAATTTGGATGTAGGTTTTTGAAGGCAGATAGGCATTTTGTGCATTGTAGACATTTTGCGGAGCAGGGGTACGCCATGAATATGGAGGCGGTGGGTAAGGTTGAGAGCATGTTGGAGAAAGAACTGTGGACTGGTTAGAAGATAATATGGTTGAGGTGGATTATATGGTGGTGGTGGATATGGTTGGTATGGGCGAGGTTGATGATGATATGGGTTGGGGCCCCGGGACCAAGATCTACCTTCAATAACAGCCACTTCTTCCTTTTTCTTCTTCCCAATCGACCCTCATGTTCCCGTGTGTATTGCTTGGTTTGTAGCCTTGATCGTTGAGTATCTCATAATCTTATTCGTCTTTAAACCTTCTTCCACAAAGCTTCCCATCTTTACTACCTCGTTAAAGGTTTTTCCAATTGCAGACACCAAATGTCCGTAGTATGTCGGCTCCAAAGCTTGTAAGAAACAATCCACCATTTCTCCTTCTTTCATTGGTGGGTCTACACGTGCAGCCTGTTCCCTCAACCTGAATCCATACTCCCGAAAGCTTTCTCCAGGTTTCTTCTCCATCTTAGTCAATGATAATGTACCAAGGACAATTTCCAAATTATATTGGAAATGATTTGCAAATGATTGAGCTAAATCATCCCAAATGAACAATCAGGTTTGATCTTGTCGAGTTTACCATTCTAATGCTGAAGCACTAAGGCTTTGACTGAAATAAGCCATGAGTAATTCATCTATTCCTCCTGCTCCGCGCATTTTACTACAGTATCCTCTCAGATGGGCCACTAGATCTCCGTGACAATCATACATGTCAAACTTGGGAAGCATAAGTGCGGCAGGTAGCTGTACATCAGGAAAGAAACATAAGTCTTTGTATGCCACACTAACTTGGCCTCCCGGCCCCTACATATCACAAAACGACTGCTCAAGACTCTTCATTTTACGGGCCATCTCCTCATGTTCAAGGTTTCTAGTAGGTTTCTCCTCCTCCTCATGCTTATGAGTGGGGTGTAAGAATCTTGTTGCCTGAAAGTGGGTTCTGGCGGGTAGTAATGGGTATCTTGGACATGGAACACAGGTTCGTTGGAAGATTTGGGTAAAGTAGATGGTGGCGGTACCACATATACTGGAGCGACCAGAGGTGGTGGTGGTGGAGCATGTTTCGGCAGAGGTGGTGGTGCTTGTGATGTTGTAGCATAGTAATACGGGTAAGTTGGATATATGGAGGATGAGTTCATGGTGGGTGGTTCTGGGTTTGGGTTCAGAGGAGGAATGTATGCGGGGTTGGCTGGGTAGGAAGGTAAGGGTTGACCCCTCGACCAAGCCTGGTACATCTCTGAGATCCGCTGTTTCAATTTGTACATCTCTTCCTTCATACTAGTTACGTCCATAACTTCTTCCTCTTGTACAGGATCCATAATCATAGGCTCAATTTCCTGGGTGACCGCTTTGGTCATGACTTTAGAACATGTGTTGTAGCTGTGATGTGCCAGAATGCCAGTTGCTAACTATTTATCTGATACTCATCAACAACAAAAACTTGTTAACAGTTAGATCATAAGAGATAAACATCACAAGTTCTAAAATCACAACGTTTGCCTAGTAATTATGCATCATCCCGACATTATTCTTCTTTTTGAGCCGCCAGCTTTCTTTCCACTTTTGTTTTTCATTATTTCATTGCTTTTGTTTATTTATTTTTCTATTTTTCTTTTTATTTTTTGTTTTTTTTGTTTTTTATTTTTGTTTTTCATTCCTATACGTTTGCCTATCGCCCAAGCAATTTGCATATATAAGAGAAAAATAATGGCAGTTTCTTTTGAATTTTCATTGACATTCAAACATCGGTTACAAATGATGTTGTACTACAAATGCAGAAAGAAAATACAAATAAAAATACATGCCCTATGAATACATTAAAGCTCCCAGTGCCCGTGAGACATCATTCTGTCTTGCCGCGGGCCTATATGCTAATCAACTTTGGATTTTGTCCAGGTCGGTCATTACTTTCTTTACAAAGATCATTAATGCTGATGTGAATATTGACTAAGACATATCTTCTCATAGTTGGAATTTCCTTGTGATGTATTGAGCAATGTTGACAATATTTTCCCTGATGACCCCTTTTTCTTGAAGCAACCGACCAATCTGTTCGGCACAAGCAACTAAGGTTTGCTGGTTCTTCTTTTGAAGCTGTAGTAGCTCCAATTCTAACCGAGCGATGGCCATGTAGCAATGTTCTCTCTTTATCTCAAACTCTTTGGTTTGTTTGCTACTTTTGACTTCGGCTGTAATGATCTTCTTCCTCAATGGGGTACCTCAACATTATGTTCATCTTTTAACTGTCAAACCATTCAAACTCTTTCTTCAGCATTCTTGGCCAATTGTTTCCGAACCCCGACTAATTCCTTTTTAGCTTTATCTAGATCAAAGCTATAGTCATTTACTTTGCGCCGAAGATTTTCAATTAGCTTCTCATCTCGAGCAAGTCGAACTGGGTTTCGGTTGTTGTTTTCATCTTTGCAATCTGAGCCTTCAGGATTTCATTTTCTTTTCTCATTTGTTTCTTTTCACCATCATCGGCTAGCGCTTGTAAGCTGTTTTCAAATTTGAGGTCTTGGAATTGTTTTTCCAATAAGCTGATTCTGGCTCGATATTCATTTTCCTTGGCCATCCAATCTTTTTTTTCCTTAGACTGCTTGGCCAACTCTTGAATGTGAGGTCTCTTCATCAGTCTCTCATGCTCAATATCTATGCGAGACCATGCAGCATACCCTGGTGATACTTCCCCTTGAGCCTGGTTTCCCACACAAGTGTCAATTCTTGGGCATTGGCATTCATTCCAGATTTGCTGAACTTTTTATTCCAGGAATTGCCCATCAGGATTGATTTCTATTGTTTGAAGGCTGAGGTCCTCATCTGTATGACTTGATATCTTCCAAGTTGCCTTAATACCCGGTATGGCGCATAAGGTTGGATGCTCTTGAGACCCATTATCAGAAAATGCAACCCTTCTGCTGGCATGTATATAACTTCGTTAAGGGCAACCATCCGTATGGCCAATCTTTCTGGCTAGTAGTCAATGATCGCAAATATGTGATCCAACCTTTTGATCCTTTTGGAAACTTACCTTCTTTTTTCCTCACGTAGAATTCTTCAATACATGTCTTTTCAGACGATCCATAGCTTTAGAACTATGGGTGGCGGCATAAATGCTCTATCATCCTCATTTGGAAAAGTAAATTGCATCCCTCGAAGAAACATGTCCTGCTTTACAGGCTGTGAGAGCACGGAAGATATCAACAACTATCATCGGTGCCAGTGTACTATTATCTTGCACGAGGAGAGTACTGGCGATTTTGGCGACTCTAATATAAATATTTACATCTTTCCTCGGGAATATAATCAATCCCAAAAAGGCAACCATAAAGGCGAAACGCCTATGTTCCTCACACTTAGCCCAGTTCGCTTTGCTGTAGAGTTTGTTTGTTGGATCATTAAATCCCCCAATGTGGCCATATCTACGATATACAAAACTCATAGTACAGAACCCGTGAACCAAGTCTTCATTGTGAATATTTTTTGCAATATTTAAGGAGTCGAGGAATTTATACACTGTAATAGCCCTTGGAGCCACCGTATACTTGTCTTTTAGGGGAACCTCACCTTTCCCGATGTAATTAGCAATTTCTTCCAATGTTGGAGTGAGCTCAAAATCTGAGAAATGGAGCACATTCTGTGCATGATCCCAACAAGCAATGAGAGCCCGAATAATATCACCCCGAGGTATTATGTTCATCAACCAAGTAAGATCTTTTAAATATCTGTTGACCCAACCTATACTTCTTAACCTACATTGTTCCACCATACTCCAAAGGGATTTTGTTTATTAGTGCAAAGGGTTCATTTTGTATTGTGCTCATCCTGCACATGTATTAAAGGCGATTTTATTCAAAAAGGAAAATATTTTTCAAAGACAATATTTTCATTATTCTGAAAGAATTAACCTTTCCATATTTCATTTGAAAATTTCAAGGCTATTATTTACAAAGAAATGATTTCAAAGCAGCCATTTTTGCAAAACAACATTCCGGCGTCCTTTCAGAACATTCGGCTATTTTCAAAAACAGCATCACTTCGATTTATTGAGAACTAAAATTTGACATTTTTTGGTTATTTTTTTAAAATGGGTGGTTGAACCCGTCAAGGGTTTCCCACGTATCTCACCTAGTGGTGAGAATCAAAGCTGCGTAGTTCGGTCAAATTTTTTTGTGACCAATTATTTCAATAAAATTTTTTCTACCTATTTTCAAACTTTCTTTTCAATCTTTCAGCAATGTTTCGTCAATATTTCAATATTTTCTATTCTAAAAATTTCTCTCTTTTTGTTTTCAGGAATTTAGCTGGTCCGCATAATAATCCAGGACAAATAAATGCACCATATAATATGCTCGGTCTTTGATTCCAGGATCACCTTGAGTCCCCTAAGTCAGATATTATGCAAATAATCATCCTAAATCTAGGCTCAATATCCTGATGTTTTCTTATTACTAGACTGTGTACCCAAGTGGACAACTCAGATCGAGGAGGGGGCTACGTACCGGGGACCCGCCGGGTCGTCTGGCTTTGTAACTTATCCGGCCTCTATTTCTTATTAGGGTATTGACATTAACAGAAAGAGGAGTCTCAACCAATAAGCACATCCCCGAGCGAAGGGTTTTCGTCACAATTTTTATATATAGTTCACGTAATATCAAAGCGGTAAACATGTAGCACATTGAGCAAGGCATATAATAAAATCAAATAATATCAAAAACAACAACTTAATCGAGCTCGAATTCTTTAACCCTGAATCCGAAGTTCTGGGTTTCTTATCCCCAGCAGAGTCGCCAGAGCTGTCACACCTCCCTTTTTACTACTTTTTTAAAGATAAAATATACCCCCTTATTTACTAGTACACCCCAAGAAGGGATATAATAATTATAACAGGGAAGGAGTTTTTCCACTTAAAGGATAATCGGAATGGGATTTATTTAGATTTCAGAGCGGCCACTTGGAAAGATAACTGTATCCCAAGTCACCGGTTTAATCCCAAATCCGAGGAAATATGACTCTGTTTTAACACTCCGCGAAACTAGAAATCCGGATAAGGAATTCTGTGAACCCGGGAGAAGGTGTTAGGCACTCCCAAATTCCGTGGTTTTAGCACGGTCTCTAAACTTGTATTTTTCCTATTTGATTTCTTTATATGCTTTTACAAATGCGAATGTCCCATCTTATTATTTTAACGACTTGCAACATCGCGAAAATGCATTTCGAGTCACACCGCTACCAGTACGCCTGTGACTTTAGTCCATTTCAGCTTCGTCGGGATTTGAGATTTGAGTCACATAAATGTGCACTCATATTAAGGATGTATATTTTCGTCGTGCCTATAACGTCTACGCCTTATTATCTTTAGGAAAGACCGTGAAATTCGCTAAATGATCTTTCCGAGTCTAACATTTATATTAAAATTCATATGGAGGCCTCGCGTGTCTTTTCATTTTTAATACGAGGCTCATCCCTTATTTTTAGAAGTCCAAACTTATCATGTACTATGTTTTGCTATTTCTGTTTTTTACTCTTAATTAGAATATGGTTTTGTATTTACTTAACTCATTATTACTAGGTCCAGGCCAATTATTTACTACTAGGCCTGGACTTCTGGACTACTTTAATAGTCCATTGTGTGTGAATGGGCCTCCGAAGCCCAGTGTATGTGAATATCTCTACTTGATGACCCAAAGGTGACTTTAATTGAATTTGGGCCTGTATTCATGTCCAGGGCCAGAATAAAACGGATGAAATGTAGAACATGATTGTGATTTCAACATAAAATTTAAACAAACTTTCTTCAAATAACATAATAAACCAATAAGATTCATATTATTTCATAAGGCACCAGATTACATACCAATCGCTACTAATTTTGAATTCTAATAACTAATTAAACACTCTAAGATCAGGAATTTGGTAATGACACTATTTTTTCAAATTCTTTGGCAGTAATTATAATACTAGTTGTAAACTTATTTTTTGCTTGATTTTAACTAAAAGAAAACAATATTGAAATATCAACTGGTCAGGCTTGAATTATTATCAACTACAAAACTCTAAATTATACTATAAGTAAATCATTGTTAAATGAGACTAGATAACAAAGTAGTTTAAACTTTATCCACTTATTTCATTTTTCTGAACTAATCGATCCTAGTTCAAAACTTAATTAACAGAGGTAGTTAATTACCAGCTTGTATATATACTGGTTTCATAGGTGAATTAATTTTAGTATTAGCCTGTTTTGAACTTGGATTAAGTGATAGCTATTTCTAATTACGTATTACTACTATACTAGCTATTCTATTTCATCTCGACTTCTTATAGGTGTTAGTTATTACAATCCATCCTAATGAATTACAATGATTCTAGAAAATAACAATTACAAACTAAAAAGGAATAACAGAAGCGAATTTATCCGAACAACTCATGCGATTTCATTTCTTCAACACAATTGCGATTACATCTTCAGGAAATAAAAGTGTACCTAATTCAAAAGCAATCTATGAGTCTAGGCTTTGAGGATGAAGAATAGTCTGCAAAATAACAGCAACAGAGCAAAAAATAGAAGCCCAAATATAGAGATCCAGCAAATCAACAAGGTGGAATGAAGGAGCTCAAGCAAAAGCCAAATGAATTGAAGGACAGTAGACCCAGCATGAACTCCCAAATTAATACCCAAATTAATAAGCTAAGGATTGTAGTATATAAAACCTAATTTCAGAACTATCTCTCGATTTCAGAATTATGTGTTGAACCCTTTTCTTAATTTCAAAGTCTGGACCCTTTTTCAGGCTCTCTAATGGTCTATTTATAGATTAGTTTTGGGGGGAATTGGGTGGAAATTCAAATAAGTTATTTTCAACCCCCGCCCCTTGTTCTTTCATATTATTTACAGATTAGTTCCTTGAATGTGTATCGAAATGCCTTAGAGCCCTTGCTAGAAGGTTCTAGGTAATTCTATAGCGTTCTATTAGGTGTCTTTTACTTGGTTACCCTCACTTGCTAAGGTTTATTACAAGACTGTCTTTTAATTATGCCGAGTTTTTCCTTTATTTTGTAGGTAATTACAGAAATACTAGGCACTAAAGTCATTTTTAGCCCTATAGACTTTATTAAATCTTCAGGAATGCCATATATTGTTTCATGTTATACACTTATTATTTATCTCATTTTACCCGACCTACTAAGGTCTGACAGACTAGGGTTAAGATTTATTTAACTAGTAACAACTTTTTATAACTATTTTAAGACATAGCTAATTTCAGAACCCAAAATCCTTTATTTAGCCAACATTTAGCATACCCAAAATCCTTTATTTAACACATAGTCCCCTTATAAATACAAGGCAACTAATTAACCAACATAGATAAGTTTTCAGAAACAACCACTTAATGCAACTAAGAAATTAGTATAACCACTTCATAACAAAGATAGCCACTTTAACGACCAAAATTTATTCTTTCAGAAATAGCTACAAACTTTAGCTTTCAGAACTAACCACAAAATCTTTACAACCATGACCCAAATCACAAAAGCATCCAAAGATTCAAAATGGACTCACAAATGAATCAGATTATAAATATAGCCAGTTCATGTTATTTTGCACATATAGTCTTAATCGCAAATCAAATTTCAATCAATTAGAACTCTGAGGGAAAGTTTGATAATGGTTGAATCCCAATTAATCAAAGCTTAATTTTAGACAGAGGATGATGAACAAACACATAAACAGGCCTATTTACTCATGATTCATACGTAATAAACATTAAGAACCCTAAGAACGCTATAACAGATTTAGGCATGTGTAACAAAACAGAGGTAGATCTTAAGCATGCAGAAGAGATATGCTCGACAAGAGTATCAAGAAACATATCAAGTAAACATTTTCAGAATCAAACAGACAAATAGATTTTGAGGTCGACAGCTAGGGTTTCGGCGACCGGAATTTCAAGAAGAAAGGGGATTCTTGGTTTAATGGGGTTTTTATGGTGGTTGTAGGTTTTGGTGAGTAGAGTTAAGGCGTTCGGTCGCTGCCTGAGCCAGAGACGATGGTGGTAACAGACGTGTTCGGCCAGTCTCCATGGGAGACCAAAGAGGAAGAATGGGATAGAAGGGAGACGGCTAGGGTTAGTAATGTGTATATGTGTGTGAATGTAATGAATTGAACGGTGATGGGGATATTTATACTCCCCTTGTCTCTTGTAATCCTATCCTTTGGATCAACCAGGATCAACGGCCAGGATCTTTTTCTTTTAAAATGGCACTGTTTAGTTAGATGAGGGACAACTTCATGTCCGTTAGATGCTTAATTTTGAACGGCCAGGATTATTTCGACATACTACGTCATTTAGCTTTTAATGAGACTCAATGCCATCCGTCTGATCATTCCTTTGGACGGCCCAGATTGGTTCCTTTTACGACGTCGTTTGGTTTTTAATGACGCCGCCTCATCTACTTCGTTGGATAGATTTCATCAACGACTGAGGTTTATATGGCCTGTACGTCGTCGTTTGGCTAAGAGCCTGGGCAGACCAGGCTGGTCTTTTGGGACCAATATGCTTGGGCTTATCAATTGTATATATATATATAATTACATAGCCCAAGTTTTATCGTATATTTGTATTTTTGTTTTGTATTTTAATTATTTCTTTGTATTTTCTTTTGTATTTCAATCTTCTCTTTCTGTATTTATTTTCAATCATTATATTTCTTTTATTTCTTATTTTCCCTGATTATTGTTGTATTTTATGATATTTTTTTGCCATTTTCTTTTGTTTTTCCGGTATTTTGTTTTTTTTGTTGATTTTTTCTAAATTTTCATATATTTGTGATATTTTCTAATTGATTCCCTTTGTAGTTTTAATTTCAAATTTATTTTTAAAAACACACACACAAGTATTTCAATTAAATCACATAATTGCATACGAAAAATTATTTTTGTATTTATTTTTATATTTATATTGGAATTTATTTGCCCAGGGTAAAAGTTACGTGCTCACAGACCCTTGTCCCCAACCCTTCCTTTGTAATGAGTCGATCATGGTGGCCAAAGAAATGATCTGACGAGGTTTCAAACCGGGAAAAGGACTTGGGAAATCATTACAAGGGATAACGGAACCTATCACTTTGCCCTCCATTAAGAAGCTCTTCGGGATATGATTTCACCCTACCCCAGAAGATGAAACATGTGCTAAGGAAAGGAAGAAAGGAGGGTGGGTTCTATCACAGTCAGTGCCCCATTTACACAAGACCTTTGCCAAGCTTAAATATGTTGAAGAAGATGATGAGGTGTTCACGGCAGAGGAAATAGAAGATATTTGTGGGGCCATGAGGAAAATACTTTATGAGACACACATGGTTCAGCTAGGAGAAGGCATGTAACGACCCGGCCCGTCGTTACAGATATTTCCACCCCGTTACCTTGAATTAACATATCTTATGCTTTTATATCAGTGTTAGAGACTATCGGGTGAGTTAGGAGTGAATTGAATTGAAAATGAAGCAAATAGCATGTTTGAAGGAAGTTTGAATATGGAAAGTCAACCTAGAGTTGACTATCGAGTTAGAGTGCTCGGAATCAGATTCTGATGATTCGACTAGTTTTGGGGGATCATTTATGACTTAGGAGAGCAATCGGAATTGAATTTGGAGGCCCGATGTAGAAATAGGCTTGAATTGGCTAAGGTTGAATTTTGGCAAAAATCGGATGGGAGGTGAGATTTTGATCCGGGGATCGGAATGGAATTCCGACAATTCCTGTAGCTTCGTTATGGGATTTTGGATATGTCTGCAAATTTTCAGGACATTCGGACGTCGTTTGATCGGGTTTTGGATTGAATGTTAGTTTTGAAAGTTTTGAAGAAACTTAGGCTTGAATCCGTGTGTAATTGGTAATTTTGATGTTTAGGATGGTGTTTTTATGATTGGAACAAGTTCGTATCGTGTTTTGGAGTATGTTGGTGGTTTTCGTTGGGGTCCCGGGGCCTCGGGAGGATTTCGGACCATCAATCGGGCATTTTGAACTTGGAAAGGTCTGCTGTAAATTGCAGGTTACTGCCCATGCATTAAGCCTTCGCGTTCGCGTGGCATGGGCCGCGTTTGCGAAGGCCAGGCGAGTCAAGCATCGCGATCGCGAGACAGGGTATCGCGTTCGCGTAGGCCAGGATTCTTGAGCTTCGCGATCGCGTTCGCGTAGGTTTGTCGGGGTGTGCATCGCGTTCGCGTGAGGGTTATCGCGAACGCGTAGAAGGAAAATCAGACGGCCGGGAGCTAGTGCATCGCGAACGCGTTGGGGAGGTCGCGTTCGCGAAGGTCAATCCGGAGCTGGGCATCGCGAACGCGTGGCAAGGAACGCGAACGCGTAGAAGAAAAGTCCCAAGCAGTGAATTAAAACCAAAAACATTTCACATACGGGTTTCATTTCATAAACCCCCATTTTTGAGCCCTAGAGAGAAGAAATCACGGGAAAACGCTGGGAAATCATCGGGTATTCATCGGAGGTAAGTTTCTTGACTCAAAAACATCATTTTATGGTAGAATTAACATCAATCTTCATGAATTTGGGTAGAAATTGTGAAGGATTGTGGCCTAGATATTGAAAACGAAAATTTGGGTTTTGAAAGGCCAATCGAACTTCGATTTTGGTAAATTTTATATGTATGGACTCGTGGCGAGATGAGGGTTCTGGAAATACAAGTTTCGAAGTTTTTCGAGATGTGGGCCTCAGGGCTCGGGTTTTGCAAATTTCGTGATTTTTGATATTTTTTGAGTTCTTTCGATTGGGTGATGTTCCATTAGCCTATTTTGATATATTTGTGCTGATTTGTGCTAGTTTTGACGTGCGTGGATGCCGGTTCGAGGAGCTAAGGCGTCGCGGGCATGAGCTTTCGTCGGTTCGAGGTGGGTAATTCTTGTAAATGATGTCCTGAGGGTTAGTAAACCCCGGACTTGCACATCTTAGTGTTGTGTTGAGGTGACTTGCATGCCAAATAACGGGCGTGGGGTAGAACACCATTGGGGATCGTGACTTGGTCCGTCCCGCGTAATAAATAATAACACCTAATTGTTAAAATGAATTGGACTAATTATCACGTTTGGGCTTCGTGCCAATTATTCGAATCCTTCAAGGATTGGTATCACTGTTTTGATAACACAGAGCATATTTTATTCTAAATTTAAGGTTTAAAATGGAATTATTGCTATTCAGCATTTTTATAAGGTTATGAAACACTTGAACAAGGTCTTAATAATATTTTTTGCCATGAGCTAATATGATATTATTGCCGTAGGGCTTTCTTGATTATTTGTTAGACTGATTGGGGCCGAGGGCCATATGTTAGGGCATGACATTCATGTGAGCATATGCACACACATGCATGGATCGGACTGCACGCCGCAGTGGTATATGGATCGGGTTGCGCGCCGCAACAGGTGTGATATTGATATTGTGCTTGGGCTGTAGGAGCCCCTCCGGAGTCTGGACACCCCCAGTGAGCACGGGTACCCAAAAGGATCGGGCTACACGCCGTAGTAGTCATATGTATAGCATGGCATACATACATTGGTTTACGTGTACTACGTGGCATAACATTTTAGCACTCATACTTTACTGGCACATGTGCATTTGTTGCTTTATTGACCAGATCTCATGGTGTTATAAATTGTTAAGGAGTGCTGAGCCCGAGAGGTTGATTTGAGTGCTGACTTGCACTGCTTGAGATTCTCCTAGGTATTGGTATGTTATAATGAAAGAAAGTAGCTAAAAATTGAGATTTCTAAATAATCTACTCACATATGCTGAAAAGGAATAAAATGATAGTGTTTTGAAGTTTTATGATAGTTCCGTATTGTGTAGCAAGAGATAGTGCCTTGCGTGGTTTTCTTCCCTTCAGCATTATTTACTTTTATTACCGCTGAGTTGGAAGTACTCACACCCGACTCCCTACACCTTGTGTGCAGATCTAGGTACATTACAACAGAGTTGATTCCATTGCGGCTCGGGAGTGCTTTTGGACAGTCGAGGTAGCTGCCAGCGTTCGCAGGACCTGATTCTCCAGTTTGCCTGTATTTTTGTTCTGATTATCCCACACTTGTGCACAGTTGTATTCACTATTTACACTTTGTATACTCTGTAGAGGCTCATGACTCTTGACCCTTCGGTCTATGGAAGTTGGTATGTGTTGGGACTTGGTTCCCCGTTCTCGATATATCTATCACTGTTGAATTATTTTCGTATGCTTAAATTGGATAAAGTGAGCTTATGGTTCCGTGATTGTTGTTAATTGTTCAGGCTGGCCTAGCAGTGTGCTGGGCGCCATCACGACCGGATTTGGGGTCGTGACAAGTTGGTATCAGAGCCTAGGTTTACTAGGCCTCATGAGTCTTGAGCCGGTTAGTAGAGTCTTGTGGATCGGTACGGGGACGCTCGTACTTATCCTCGGGAGGCTGCGAACCTTTAGAAAACACTTCACATTTCTTGGAATTCTTATCGTGCGTACTTTATTCAGCTTGAGATATAATTTTGAAATTCCTTCTGCACGTCTGTGTACGCATCGAGCGCTCAGTATTATAATTGACTTATGGCTTGCAATTCCCCGATCGAGGGGCGAGATATGATCTCCATGAGTTCATGTTGGGCCAGTCGGGAGGACTTGAGGCCGGATCCTTGTCTATGGCTTGAGCACCAAGGTATTAATTTTGCGAGTCGGTATTATGAAGTTCATACGATCGGTATTGATCCTTATTGTGCAAATGGCAGTTTGATAATGGGAGAGCTGTAAGGTATTCAGTTCTTATTGTGATTTGATATGTAGCCCTAGCTATGGGCGTGAGAAATAATTATCATATCTCGTAATTGGAAGGTAAAGTGCCTTATGTGTAGGGGAACGAGTTTAAACTCAGGAAGACTAAAATGATTATGCTATGTGTATCCTGGTGGAAGGTATTGTGTTGAAATGCTAAATTGAGGCGAGATAGGTGGATTGGTTCTCATGTGTAATTGAAAGGTAGTTGATATGTGTTATGATTCGAGCAGGTACAATGCATGTTCATGTACCAAATATGATTTGTGTAGTATTGAGACTAATGTTGTCGATATGCATTGTGATGTCTTGTCGAGTTGTGAATGTATTGCTAGGATGGTTTTGGTGATTCTCTGGCAGGTGGATAGGCCAATTTACAAAGGAAACTCTACCGAAATTTTTGGAAAATTTGGGACTTAGAAAGATTTCTGTCACCTAAAGAGAGTGGGCTTATTGGTGGTGCATGTATATCTGCAAGAATTGCAGAAGAGCTAAGGTCTCTGATGATTCGAGTCTCTGTCCAGGGCTTGTAAATGACTTGAGTTTAATCTCATATTAACATTTCGGCATCACTTGAGTAATAATGATATGAGTGGTTGAAAGTGCTTTGATGAATGGCTTCGAGCTAAGTTGGGGAGGTTTCTATTGATTAACTGATTGCACCATTGTGTGCTATGTTGATTCTGTCTCTAAGTATGTTGGGAAATTCTGGTAAATGTTATGGTGCTTCGTAGATCTGATGAAGTACTAGGGTGTTTTGAACTGCTGTTGGTAAAGAATATTCACCGTATAGAAAAGAAAGATAGCTGATTGTATCTGTAAGTAATCATGTTCTGCAATGTCAGAGTTCTAACAAAACACGAGTGGTTCCACTCAATAGGACAGTTGAATTATGGTTGGATAAGGGTGAATGATGCCCGAGAATGGTTTTGCAGTGTTCAAGATTTTGCTTGTAACAGTCAGGTGTCTTAAAATTTGTGTATGTGGCTAAAGATGGCGGTTTCGTTAGAGAAAAATAAAGACTTGTGTTATATTATGTGAATAATGGGATTCTGTGTAACTGTATGGGAAGGTAAAGATACTAATTCAAAAATCGCATGAAGTTCTTCAAAACCAGTATTGTAGAATGTGGTACTCTTCGGAAACATTGAGAGTGACCTATGGGTTTTAGACCGTGTGGTCTTATGTACGAGTCTCGTGTGGTAACATGAGTTGATGTGTTATGGTGCTACAGTAATGGCTAATATTAAATCAAAGATGAATCAGAAAGGAAACTGGGTAAATGGAACAACTTGTTAATAAACCGAAGCTGTATGATAAAGAATACGACTAATCCCTGGTATGTGGTTGAAGTAATGAGTCTTGCAGGTATTGTGCAAAAAAGCTTTTGAGTGCTGGCAGTCGTGTAACCCGATATGGGTATAATATGGGTATAAGGACTCAGTCCTGGCAGTTTAACTTATGCAATGTGATTGGGAGAAAGAGTTTATGATGTGTTTTATCATGGTTTGAAAATGAGTATACTCTCGTCGGTATGCGAAGCGTGGAATGTGTAATGAGTTTTCTTCTATATGGGATCACGAAAGTCCTTGACTAGTGGAGTGCGCCGATGTTGAGGCGGAGGAAAGGGATATGAATTTCCATGTTGTCTTAGTGGGATATGGCATACACGATGTGTTATGGAAAGGTGATAATGGTATATTCTAGATTTTGAGATCAGTGCATAATATAGGTGAAGTCAATAAAGATTATTGAGCAGCGCGGACAGCTGCAGGTGAATTAAGAATCGATCTTTCCGATGATTTAAGAAAATGGTACTGCTATTCTATTAACTTGGTAGGGAATATGATCCAAAAAGGACAAGGTAATGTAAACTGATGATATCCAGTGGTATGGTGGTATTCTCTTGTTGGATCGACTATAATAACTGAGTCGTTGATGGCATAGTGAAATTTCTGAATGGCCGTCGTGGTATGAATGGACGCTTGATGTGAGTTATGTATATGTACAATGGAGTGTGGAACCAGGTATAGCGATTCATGTGTTACATATGTGTTGGAGACTAGAAGTTCTCGTAATCCGCATATGCAGTGGTTGTATATCGCGTGTATCGGCACCGTTTTGTGATTATTGGAAATCGGAAGCCTTAGTGGCTCACTCTTAGCTTGATATGATGAATTTGGGTTATGATACCTTATTTCAGGCTGGTTGACATAAGTCAGGTTGTCTAGACTGATGTGATATGGACTATGATGGTATGGCACAAATTGTGTAGCAAAGTGCATCAGAGTATGCTCCAGCGGGGTAGTTGTACCCTAGGACCAGTGGACGGCTGGTAGGCATTACTTTGTCAGTTGGACCTTAGTGGCGGATGTCAGTGTAGAGGTATCTACCATTGATTCAGTTCCAGTATTGAGAAATGTTGTCAGATGCGTTTCATGTGGCCGAGCTTGAGGTTATATATATATGTTTGCTGTAATGAGAAAATTTGACTCGATATGCATTCCTTTTTGCGAGATTTATGCTTGGATCGGGTGGCATGCCGCCATGGGTATGTCATTAGAGCGGGTTGCACACCGCAACAGAATATTTTGAAAATATAGTTAGTTATATGCTACCTGGTATACAATACTTCGTCGCTTCTGAGGAAAAGACCGTTTTGAGTATCGCTTGGCGAATGGCACATCGGTTGTGTCCTTTCAGGATTTAATAACATACATTAATTGTTTCATTGTGGGTGAGATTGATTGCTTGGGTTCAGACCTAAATATGTGTGTGGCTGACCGTTTTGAGCTTGGTAACTTGAGGTGCTTCATGAGTAATGGTGTTTGGATAAAATCAAGAATCGTGGCAAGGCCACGTGATGTTATGACCTCTCGAGGAGGATTCAGGTACTCTATTTCTATAATGCGAGACGCGATCTCAGTTCTATATTATGATGGCACAGAGGGATTAAATTGCAGCTCTAATTGCTGGAGACAGTTGTCATGATTTGAGTTGTCATGATTCGAGTGTGTGCAGACGTTTCTATTGGAGCCTATGTTGTGCTCGTCGTGGCTTAGGCCGGTGTTCAGGTATCATATCACCAGTGCGGTGTGTTATAATCGAAATGACCATTGGAGTCATTAATGAATATGAGCATATTGGATCTTGGCTTGTTAGAAAGGTAAAAATATAGGTTTGGCTCCGAAACCTATCGTGGTATGAGTTTTAAAAAGGGAAATAGATTCACGAATGGTTAACCTGAGAGATGGGTTCGGTATATTAATGAAAGAGGTTTCAGCTAGTATTTGGTTATTGTGGCCTGTTGTTGTGATTAGAGACTATCGTCTCGAGTGATGCTGTTGCCGATACATCATATGATCTCACCCGGAGTAGTGAATGTGGGTTATTGCAGTGGATTCGAGTGTATCCTGAGTATAGGCATGGGATTTGCATTTAGCATATGATTTCAGAAAATGCAATGTGATTTATGGTCCAGATGGTGTGTGAAATGTTGACTATATGGTGTTTTCGGACTTATGTGAGATAGGGTGACGTATGATCGCTCGAGTATATGGTTGGTAAGGTCATTCAGCTATTGAGTTGCTTCTAGTACAACTCTGAGTCCGCTCGAGGACGAGCGTTTGTTTAAGTTGGGGAGAATGTAATGACCCGGCCCGTCGTTACGAAAATTTCCACCCCGTTACCTTGCATTAACATAACTTATGCTTTTATATCAGTGTTAGAGCCTATCGGGTAAGTTAGGAGTGAATTGAATTGAAAATGAAGCAAATAGCATGTTTGAAGGAAGTTTGAATATGGAAAGTCAACCTAGAGTTGAATATCGAGTTAGATTGCTCGGAATCAGATTTTTATGATTCGACTAGTTTCGGGGGATCATTTATGACTTAGGAGAGCAATCGGAATTGAATTTGGAGGCCCGATGTAGAAATAGGCTTGAATTGGCTAAGGTTGAATTTTGGCAAAAACTGGATGGGAGGTGAGATTTTGATCCGGGGGTCGGAATGGAATTCCGACAATTCCTGTAGCTTCGTTATGGGATTTTGGATATGTCCGCAAAATTTTAGGACATTCGGACGTCGTTTGATCGGGTTTTGGATTGAATGTTAGTTTTGAAAGTTTTGAAGAAACTTAGGCTTGAATCCGTGTGTAATTGGTAATTTTGATGTTTAGGATAGTGTTTTTATGATTGGAACAAGTTCGTATCGTGTTTTGGAGTATGTTGGTGGTTTTCGTTGGGGTCCCCGGGGCCTCGGGAGGATTTCGGACCATCAATCGGGCATTTTGAACTTGGAAAAGGCCTACTAAAAATTGCAGGTTACTGGCCAGGCATTAATAATTCGCGTTCGCGTGGCATGGGCCGCGTTCGCGAAAGCCAGGCGGATCAAAGCATCGCGTTCGTGAGACAGGGTATCGCGTTCGCGTAGGCCAGGATTCTTGTGCTTCGCGATCGCGTTCAGGATGTCGCGTTCGCGTAGGTTTGTCAGGGTGTGCATCGCGTTCGCGTGAGGGTTATCGCGAACGCGTAGAAGGAAAATCAGACGGCCGGGAGCTAGTGCATCGCGAACGCGTTGGGGAGGTCGGGTTCGCGAAGGTCAATCCGGAGCTGAGGCATCGCGAACGCGTGGCAAGGAACGCGAACGCGTAGAAGAAAAGTCCCAGGCAATGAATTAAAACCAGAAACATTTCACATACGTGTTTCATTTCATAAACCCCCATTTTTGAGCCCTAGAGAGAAGAAATCACGGGAAAACGCTGGGAAATCATCGGGTATTCATCGGAGGTAAGTTTCTTGACTCAAAAACATCATTTTATGGTAGAATTAACATCAATCGTCATGAATTTGGGTAGAAATTGTGAAGGATTGTGGCCTAGATATTGAAAACGAAAATTTGGGTTTTGAAAGGCCAATCGAACTCCGATTTTGGTAAATTTTATATGTATGGACTCGTGGCGAGACGAGGGTTCTGGAAATACAAGTTTCGAAGTTTTTCGAGATGTGGGCCCGGGGCTCGGGTTTTGCAAATTTTGTGATTTTTGATATTTTTCGAGTTCTTTCGATTGGGTGATGTTCCATTAGCCTATTTTGATATATTTGTGCTGATTTGTGCTAGTTTTGACGTGCGTGGATGCCGGTTCGAGGAGCTAAGGCGTCGGGGGCATGAGCTTTCGTCGGTTCGAGGTGGGTAATTCTTGTAAATGATGTCCTGAGGGTTGGTAAACCCCGGACTTGCACATCTTAGTGCTGTGTTGAGGTGACTTGCATGCCGAATAACGGGCGTGGGGTAGAACACCATTGGGGATCGTGACTTGGTCCGTCCCGCATAATAAATAATAACACCTAATTGTTAAAATGAATTGGACTAATTATCACGTTTGGGCTTCGTGCCAATTATTCGAATCCTTCAAGGATTGGTATCACTGTTTTGATAACACAGAGCATATTTTATTCTAAATTTAAGGTTTAAAATGGAATTATTGCTATTCAGCATTTTTATAAGGTTATGAAAAACTTGAACAAGGTCTTAATAATATTTTTTGCCGTGAGCTAATATGATATTGTTGCCGTAGGGCTTTCTTGATTATTTGTTAGACTGATTGGGGCCGAGGGCCATATGTTAGGGCATGACATTCATGTGAGCATATGCACACACATGCATGGATCGGACTGCACGCCGCAGTGGTATATGGATCGGGCTGCGCGCCGCAGCAGGTGTGATATTGATATTGTGCTTGGGCTGTAGGAGCCCCTCCGGAGTCTGGACACCCCCAGTGAGCACGGGTACCCAAAAGGATCGGGCTACACTCCATAGTAGTCATATGCATTGCATGGCATACATACATTGGTTTACGTGTACTACGTGGCATAACATTTTAGCACTCATACTTTACTGGCACATGTGCATTTGTTGCTTTATTGACCAGATCTCCTGGTATAAATTGTTAAGGAGTGCTGAGCCCGAGAGGCTGATTTGAGTGCTGACTTGCACTGCTTGAGATTCTCCCGGGTATTGGTATGTTATAATGAAAGAAAGTAGCTAAAAATTGAGATTTCTAAATAATCTACTCACATATGCTAAAAAGGAATAAAATGATAGTGTTTTGAAGTTTTATGATAGTTCCGTATTGTGTAGCAAGAGATAGTGCCTTGCGTGGTTTTCTTCCCTTCAGCATTATTTACTTTTATTACCGCTGAGTTGGAAGTACTCACACCCGACTCCCTGCACCTTGTGTGCAGATCCAGGTACATTACAGCAGAGCTGATTCCATTGCGGCTCGGGAGTGCTTTTGGACGGTCGAGGTAGCTGCCAGCGTTCGCAGGACCTGATTCTCCAGTTTGTCTATATTTTGTTCTGATCACCCCACACTTGTGCACAGTTATATTCACTATTTACACTTTGTATACTCTGTAGAGGCTCATGACTCTTGACCCTTCGGTCTATGGGAGTTGGTATGTGTTGGGACTTGGTTCCCCGTTTTCGATATATCTATCACTGTTGAATTATTTCTATATGCTTAAATTGGATAAAGTGAGCTTTTGGCTCCGTGATTGTTGTTAATTGTTCAGGCTGGCCTAGCAGTGTGCTGGGCGCCGTCACGACCTGCATCACGAGTTATCCCATGGTGTAACTCAGATGTTTTTCTTTAGTTTCATGTTTTATATTTCTTGAAATGTAAACCCTTTTATCTTCCCGATTCCAAAGAATAAAACCATTGTTCATCATTATATTTTATTTTGTTCTTTCTAATTTTTGTTACTTTTCTTTTAATTTTCTTTTAAGTTATAATAATACGGCTTTAATAACATGACATCCTTGAGGACTTCACGCCCAGATCCAAACACGTCGTCTAATTGTGAAATAATGAACTAGGAACTGGAATATGATGAAGAAGAGCCTTTTAGGGAAATAAATTGAGAACTGGAACATTTTGAGAATAAACCTAAGCCAAATTTGAATGACACTAAGCCAGTTAACTTGGGACCCTTTGAAGAGATCCGGGGAAAAAAATATAAGCATTCAAAAGATGAGAAAACTCGAGATGCAATAATTCAACTCTTGTTTGAGTTTAAAGATATGGTTTCATGGTCATACGATGACATGCCAGGACTAGGCACTGATCTAGTGGTGCATAAATTGCCAATCTACCCTGATTGTCCCCAGTTCAATAGAAGCAGAGGAAATTCAAGACTGGCATCACTGATAAGATCAAAGAATAGATCACAAAGCAGCTAAAAATATGGGTAATTAGGGTGGTCCAGTATACCACGTGGTTAGCTAATGTTATTCTTGTGCCGAAAAATGATGGGAAAACTCGAGTGTGCGTGGATTACCGAGATTTCATTAGGGCAAGTCCCAAAGATAACTTCCTTTTGCCCAATATCCACATCGTTGTTGACAACTGTGCCAAACATGAGATACAATCTTTTGTTGATCGTTATGCAGGATATCACCAGGTGTTGATGGATAAGGAAGACACTGAGAAACCCGCTTTCGTCGTTGTGTAGGATATCACCAGGTGTTGATGGATAAGGAAGACACTGAGAAAATCGCTTTTGCCACACCTTGGGGCACTTACTGTTATCGAGTTATACCATTTTGTTTGAAGAATGCCGGAGTGACGTACATGAGGGCCAAGACTGTTATCTTTCACGATATGATGCATTGAGAAATAGAGGTGTATGTAAACGACGTGATCGTCAAGTCCAGTACTTAAGTCGATCATGTTCTAGACTTGAAGAAGTTTTTTGAGAGGCTACGTAAGTACAATTTAAAGTTGAATCCGGCCAAATGAACATTCAGAGTCCCATTAGGTAAACTTTTAGGTTTCATAGTCAGCAGGAGAGGTCTATTTGGATCCAACAAAGATGAAGGCTATCCGGGACTTACCTCCTCCAAGGACAAAGAAAGAGGCAATGAGTCTCTTGGGCAGATTAAACTACATCAGCCATTTCATTGATAAATTAAATTCCACATGTGAGCCCATATTCAAAATTGTTGAGGAAAGATGCCGCAATTAAGTGGACAGTTGAGTGTCAAGAGGCTTTCGACAAGATCAAAGAATATCTATCGAATCCTCCAGTTTTGGTCCTGCCAGAACAAGGGAGACCTTTGTTTTTGTATCTGACAGTCTTAGAAAAGTCTTTTGGCTATGTCCTCGGGCAACATGATGCAACGGGGAAGAAATAGAAGGTGATCTACTACTTGAGCAAAAAGTTCATTAGTTATGAAGTTAGTTACACTTTGTTGGAAAGAACGTGATGTGCATTGACATGGGTCGCTCAGAAGTTGAGACACTCTCTCGAGGCTCACACCACTCACCTCATTAACAGGTTGGATCCTTTGAAGTACATATTCCAGAAACAGATGCCCACCGGAATATTGGCAAAATGGCAAATTCTGCTTACTGAATTCGACATAGTCTATGTCACTCGCACGGCAATAAAATCTCAAGCATTGGAGGATCACTTGGCCAAAAACCCGATTGATAAGGAGTACTAACCATTGAATACCTACTTTACAGATGTGGGCCTCAAATGAACATGTATGTTTTGGCTAAGAAAATCTTACGTGCTGGTTATTATTGGATAATTATGGAAAAATATTGCTTCAGTTTCGTCCGAAAATTCCATCAGTGCCAGGTGCATGGAGATCTGATTCATACACCTCAAACAGAGCTACATCTTATGTCGGCGCCTTGGCATTTTGTCACTTGGGGCATGGACGTAATTAGTCTGATTGAGCTAAAGGAATCTAATGGGCACAAATCACTATTGGTTGCCATCGATTATTTCATAAAATGGGTTGAGGCTATCACTCTCAAGCCGGTCACCAAAACAGCCGTGGTGGACTTTGTCCACTCAAATCTATCTGTCATTTTGGTAATCCTCCAACTATCATCAAAGATAATATGGCAAACCTGAATAGTCATTTGATGGGGGATGTATGCAAACAATTCAACGGCGCCGTTGAAGCAGCGAACAAAAACATCAAGAAGATTTTGAGGAAGACAATTCTGAGTTCCAGACAGTGGCATGAACAGTTGCCTTTCGCCTTACTGGGATATCGCACAACAGTGCGCACATCGGTAGGAGCCACCCCATACTTGTTGGATTATAGAACCACAGCTGTGATACCGGCAGAGGTAGGAATTCCTTTGCTCTGAACCATTATTGAAGTAGAGATTGAAGACAGTGAGTGGGTTAAGACTCATTTGGAGCAACTGACCTTAAGTGACGAAAAGCAGATGGATGCGGTCTATCACGGGCAGTTGTACCAACAAAGATCGGCCCGTGCTTACAACAAGAAAGTGCGACCCAGGAATTTTGAAGTCGGACAATTGGTGTTGAGGCGCATTCTTCCCTATCACCAGGAAGTGAAAGGAAAATTTGCTCCTAAATGGAAAGGTCCATACATCATCAGGAAAATACTACCGAGAGGAGCATTATATCTGGGTGATGTTGAAAGAAGTGATCTCAAAACGGCACTGAACGTAGACGCAGTTCAAAGGTAATATATGTAAGTTTACTTCGATGATGTTTTGCCGCATATATGATGAGGAAGGCTTCTGTTCCTGCTACCCAAACACTATCCACCCTTTTTGCAAACCATTTTGAGCCGGTTACCTATCTTTAACTACCCTCTTTGCAATCCGAAAGCACCGATAGATATATATATATATATATATATATATATATATATATATATATATATATATATATATATATATATATATATATATATATATATATATATATATATATTCATTTTGAACTTGATTCTGAAAGCATACGTAGGCAACCTCTATCTGGGGTTCAGTCACACCAAACCAAAAATCCAATCTTTCCCCAAAATTGAAACTAGGGCAGATGTAATAATGGTTCGACCATCGAGCTTACCAAATGATTCAAAAGTTGAAATCCCGTCCACAATTCGTTTACCGAAAACCAAAAGCAAGTTCTTCTGATCAATTGCCAAAGCCGTGAACGATAAGAGACATCATGGGTGGAAAGTGAACACTCAAAACAGAGAGAAATAAATGAGAATATTATTGGTGAAAACCTACGGGCACCATGAGGCGACTAGAGCATAGAAACAAAAATGAGAGAGTCCGTTTATTGAAAACTCGCAAGGAGCACTATCGGGCGATGTTGAGAAGAGAAACGAGAGAGGTCAATTAGCGAAAACTCGCAAGGGGCGCTATCGGCCGAAAAGAGGTATCTCATCACTAGAAGTACTAGCAAGGTTCCCTAGTTTAGAAATACAGATCAATGGATTTATAAGAAGCCGGAAGTTGGTACAGGTCGGGTGTCCAGTCCAAGAAGCATGTCATGTCCATTTGAAGACAGCATGCACCCCAGATAAGTTTTTCTTTTCCCTTGAACGGTCATATCTGCTTTTAATTCATTTCTTCCACTCCATATTTGTTTTTTTCCCTTGTATCCCTTTTGGTTTAACCCCAAACTCTAAGACTTGTTACAAAGGAAAAGGTGGCAGAATTTGTTTCACAAGGCTTCGCTTGACAAAATCCAAAGAAAATGCCCAGCCTCAGCTAATGCGTTAGTCCAATCTTGACTGACCATTGTTTGTTGATATTCCCTAAGGAAAAGCCTTTTAGAAAGAAAGAAGGCCAAAGGCAAAAGTTCTAAGAATAGAATGAAGCAAAAGGCCAGCGCCCACATGGGCAAATCATCATGAAGACCTAAAAGTTTGAGTTTTGTCAAGTTCAAGGGAATTCCCCTTTTTAAGATCTGCGAACAGCAAGTGTCTCTAGGGAAAGGGACTGCGATCAAGCAATCGAGATGATCAAGGCCACAAAACCAACCACCATTTTAAAACTAACAGACTTTTCTTTGTTGAACGTTAAAACATGTGTAATTTTTGCAACCATACAAGAAATGGATGCAACATAGAAGAGAAAAACAATACAAAAGCAATGGAACAGCTTCGTAGCAGAAAATCAACCAAAAGGGAAGTTTCTCCTCTGATTCTCTCATACATTGTGCTAAATAAAGAAGATAAGAATAAAGTTAGAAAAGATCGAAAGAATGAAGAAAAGAGGTAAAAAATAAAAATCCCAAAAGAAAATTTATGGTAGGATCGGGTCCCATTTCCTAGAAATCCCAGCATAACCCGTGGATCTGCCTCGCATAAACTAAGGAGACTTCTTCTTTCCAAGTCTCGGCATAACCCGATGACCATCTCGGCATAACCCGTGAATCTCCCTAGCATAACCCAAGAGGCCTTTTTCTTTCCAAGTCTCAGCATAACCCGATGACCATCCCGACATAACCCTTGGATCTCCCTAGCATAACCCAATGAGCCTTTTCTTTCCAAGTCTCAGCATAACCCAATGAACATCCCCTCATAAACCCATGGATCCCCCTGGCATAAACCAAGGAGCCTTTTTTCTTTCCATGTCTTGACATAACCCGATGACCATCTCGGCATAACCCGTGGATCTCCCTGCCATAACCCAAGGAGCCTTTCTTTCCAAGTCTCGGCATAACCCGATAACCATCCTGGCATAACCCGTGGATCTCCCTGGCATAACCTAAAGAGCCTTTTCTTTCCAAGTATCGGCATAACCTGATGACCATTCCAGCATAACCCATCGATCTCCGTGATATAACACAAGGAGCCTTTTCTTTCCAAGTCTCGACATAACCCGGTGACCATCCCAACATATCCCGTGGATCTCCCTGGCATACCCCAAGGAGCCTCTTCTTTCCAAGTCTAGGAATAACCCGATGACCATCACAGCATAACCCGTAGATCTCCCTAGCATAACCCAAGCAGCCTTTTAATTCCAAGTCTCAGAATAGCCCGATTACAATCCCGGTATAACTAGTGGATCTCCCTGGCATAACCCAAGGAGCCTTTTCTTTCCAAGTCTCATCATAACCCGATGACCATCCCGGCATAACCCGTGGATCTCCCTAGAATAACCCAAGGAGCCTCTTCTTTCAAACTCTCAGCATAACCCGATAACCATCTCGGCATAACTCGTGGATCTCCCTGGAATAACCCAAAGAGCCTTTTCTTTCAAAGTCTCGGCATGACCAGATGACCATCCTAGCATAACCCATGGATCTCGCTGGCATAACGTAAGGAGCCCTTTCTTTCCATGTCTTGGCATAGCCCGATGACCATCTCAGCATAACCCGTGGATCTCCCTGGCATAACCCGTGGAGGCTTTTCTTTGCAAGTGTCGGCAAAACCCGATGACCATCCCAGCATAACCCGTGGATCTCCCTAGCATAACCCAAGGAGCCTTTTCTTTCCAAGTCTCGGAAAAACTCGATGACCATCCCAGCATAACCCGTCGATCTCCCTGACATAACCCAAGGAGCCTTTTCTTTCCAAATCTCGGCATAACCCGATGACCATGCCGACAGAACCCGTGGATCTCCTTGGCATAACCGAATGAGCCTTTTCTTTACAAGTCTAGTAATAACCCGATGACTATCCCGGCATAACCTGTGGATCTCCCTGGCATAACCCAATGAGCCATTTCTTTCCAAGTCTCGGCATAACCCGATGACCATACTGACATAACTCATGGACCTTTAATGGCATAATCCAGCCATGTCCCAACACCACCTCGATCCGTTCAAAAGGATACACAATCTTGACATGACTGCTTGAATACATATCATAACTAACTCACGAAATTTTCCTATAGTGGTAGGATCATCTAGCAATCATTTTGTAAACCTTGAAAAATCTTTTGAGAGGTTGATGGAAAGGTGGAAAAGGTATAGCCTAATTTGGGTGGTGAATATGCTTGTGATGACATGGGGAAGAAGGAAGGTTTTGAAGGGAAAGATGGGGTTCTTTGTGGTTCATAGTGATCATTTCTCAGAAGCTGAATTTGTTCTTTGATGGAAATCATCTCCTGTTGTTGTTGGAAAATTTGGAAAAGTGAAGTTCCAGGTGGACAAATCTCATATTGTAAATTTGCCAACCATAGTTCCACGGCTTTGATCAGTCCTGCATGCTGAGACGATGACTGCTCCATTTTTTTCTCAATTGTTTCCACTTTGCTCATCACCTTGTTTTGTGCATGGGACATATTTTTTTTGGTGATGCCAATATTATTGAGCACTTTGTTCTGGCAGATGGAATTTTCTGATTGCCAATTCATTGTTGCTTCAATGTCACTTGTTGGGGTTTTTTCTCCAGATAGTAGTACTATGTTCTTTTTGGGGATTTTTGGGGCATGGCTGATACCCTCTTTTTCAAAAGGTTGAAGTGGAAGAAAATCTTGAGAGTGACTGGAACTTGAAGGGCTCATCATGAATATTTGTGGGTGTGTGGACCTTTGGGTTGGTGGAGTTCTAGGTTCTGGTGGCTTTTTGGATTCTGGGGTATGAGATGATGTTGGTTCGGATTTGGGCATGGTTTCACTATCCTCCCAGCTAGGGGTGAATTATTGTGGTATTTTTGGTCATTCATGGGGTTTCTTATTGACAAGGAATTCATATTTACCTGTACGACTTAATGAGCCAATTGAAAGATCTTTATTTTCATACTTGGCTCGAAAATCTCATTTAGTTGTTTTCTACTTTTTCTTGGATTTAGATTTATGCTGGTGATGTTCATTATATTCTCCAACTGGATCTTCTATACAATCTTGGCAGGTGCAACCGAGATCCCATGGGCAATGTCCAGTGAAAGGGCATTTGAACCCCCACATTCTTTTCCCTTCTTTGTCAAAATATTGGCACCAGTCATTTTCTCCCATGAAGCTTTGTATATTCTAGAAGAATTATCCATCGGTTTCTAGGTAAGTATCTGTTGTATCTTTGGGTTGAATCATTTGGCAAGAAAATATGGTTTTATTGGGTTTTTTGAGATGGGAATGGTAAAAAATTATGCAAACGATTTTGTCACTTCTTTTGGTAAAAGTTGGTTCACCAGACTGCACAGATTCTTCTGATTCTCTTAGTTTCTCATAATTTGTGATCCATGAGTTAGGAAGGATTTTGACAAGTTCATCTCTAGAAATCTGTCTGGGTATTTGGGTGCACATGGTGTTTCCATTGGTAGCATCAATATTTAAAAGCAAAGCATTTTCTGCTCTGGGTAGACAAAGATCCATGGCATGATTTTTGACTCGCCATGCCGTTTGGTGGTGAAGGGTTGTATGGATAGAATCTTTGGCTTGTGGGGCTCCTTGGATTTAGACTTTGATTTTTAGGGCTTCGGTTAGGTACGAGTTATAAAGGGACATGTTGAAATTTGGAAAGATTGTTATCAAGACAGTTTCAGCATTTAGGGTAACTTCGGCAGTACCCAAGTTTGCATGTTGGTACTCTAAATATCATGTATCTAGAAGTCGAGCTACAACAGGTTGACCTTTTTTTCCCTGATATGTTAAAGCGATTCGGATGGCACCAAAATGGATATGGGTAAAACCATGAGCTCACCATTGCCTAGGAAAATCATCTAGTATTTGAAGGGTGAGAAATTGTTCCACTCGAGTGGCAAGAATAGGATGCTGGTCAAGTTTTGAAGCAGCAACATATTCTTTGACTCCTTTTGGTCTATGTTGGACTAAGGAACAAATTTGGGTCCAGGGTGTAAAGGATGTTTTGGCAAAGGCTGAGTAAGGGTTTATGAGGGGTCGTTTAGTGGAATATACTTTTTGTTCATCGGGTAAGATATCTACCTCATATAGGTAATCATATTTTTTGGACAAGGTTTTATGCAGAGTAGGAGAAATAATCATTTTTGCAAGAGAAGAAGAAGAGGGTGATGGAAATGACTCGGACATATTTAGTAAACTGTTCCTCCCTCCGAAAGGATGGCTGGCTCTGATACCACAGTACAAAAAGGAACAGAGCAAGAGATTCCAAGAAAGCAAACTACACCATAGCTACGAAAGTTTCCCTACAAAAAGGGGCTGGCTTCAACAACCCAAAAGGGACGGCTTGCCAAGCTACACAAACAGTTAATTTGTTTATAGTCTAAAACGTTTTGCTACAAACGGGGCTGGCTTCAACAACCCATAAGGGACGGCTTGCCAAGCTACACAACTCAGAAAACTTTTGCACTATCACCAACGTTAGCTGTTTATAACTCAGAAAATTTTCGTACTATAATAAGCTAACTTTCTTAGAGTATAGTTAATCTAATTTTCATACATGGACCGGCCTTTCCATCCATTCGAAAGAAAGAACAAGAGAGAAATTTAGAAAGCATTCATAAGTAGTATTTCACAAAAGATTTTTCAAGGTTTACAAGATGATTGCTAGATTATCCTACCACTACTACAAGGCCTCCTTTATATAGGGCTAGGAGGTTATTACAAGACAAACTTTAAAGATAAAATAAATCTATCTTACATGGCAAACTTATCTTATAAGTGGGTCCTTCTAAACATGCGAAGGACTTTAGGCAAACAACTAAAAAACAACTAAAAATATGTAAAACGGGTGAAATATACTTGGTGTAGCATGTGAAAGTATGAGTGAGCCAATAATGTCCTTCTCTAAGTATTTTCTTGGCCAAAATATATCCGCTCATATGAGGTCCGCAAGCTTCTGCATGTATTTCAGCCATAATTGTGTCAGCTTGTTGTGCTTCTATACATATCAATAGACCCAAATCTGTTGTTCTTTTGTAATCGCCTTATAGCCCTTTTTTGGTCCCATGTGGTTTGCGCTGGGCACACTCATGTCCTCAAGTATTCTCTGATGTCATGATACCACGGCTCACCATCCAGTTCTTCTTCCACGGCGAAACAATAAGTATTTTAATCACGAACTTGTATCTATAGTGGATCTATGTAAGCTTTATCTGCATGGTGCGTCATTAATGATGGTGTGGCTAGAGCATCCGCTACTTCGTTGTGCATTCTTGGGATATGCTTGAACTCTATGGATTGAAATCTTCGAGATAGTTCATGCAGACATTGTCGATAAGGTATAAGTTTCAAATCCCTTGTCTCCCATTCTCCTAGAATCTGATGTATCAAGAGATCCAAGTCACCCATGACCAAAATCTCTTGAACACCCATGTCTATTGTCATTCTCAATCTCAATATGCATGATTCATACTCGGCCATGTTATTAGTACAGATAAATCGAAGTTGAGCGGTAACATGATAATGCTAACCCGCTTCTAAGATGAGTACTGCTCCAATTCTGACCCCCTTACTGTTTAAGGCCCCATCAAAGTACATTCTCCAGCCTGGCATATCATCTTGCTCCACTTCTTCAATATTCATTGTCTCCTCATCAGGAAAATATGTCTTTAGTGGTTCATACTCATCATCAACCGGATTTTCTTCCAAATGGTCAGCAACTGCTTGTGCCTTCATTGCCATACGAGTTACATAAATGATGTCAAACTTTGTATGTAGAATTTTCCATTTAGCGAGTCTTCATGTGGGCATAGGCTTCTGGAATCTATACTTCAGTGGGTCCAACCGAGATATCAGATAAGTAGTATAAGTGACAAGTAATGTTTCAATTTCTGTGCAACCCATGTTAAAGCACAACATGTTCTCTCCAACTGAGTGTATTTTACCTCGTAAGATGTAAACTTCTTACTAAGATAATATATTGCTTGCTCTTTCTTCCCTGTTTCATCGTGATGTCCCAGTATACAGCAGATAGAATTATCTAATACAGTCAGATAAAGGATCAAGGCTCTTCCCGATTCTGGAGGAACCAATACATGAGGATTAGCTAGATATTCCTTAATTTTGTCCAATGCTTCTTGACATTCATCAGTCCAATTCATCGCAACATCTTTCTTCAACAATTTGAAAATGGGCTCACAAGTCGACGTTAACTGAGCAATAAATCTGCTAATATAATTCAACCTGGCCAATAAACTCATCACTTCTTTCTTGTTCTTCGGCGGAGGCAAATTCTGGATTGCTTTTAACTTTGACGGATCTAATTCAATACCACGCCGACTTACTATGAACCCCAATAACTTTCCTGATGCCACTCTGAAAGCACACTTTGCTGGATTGAGCTTGAGATTATATCTTCGAAGCCTTTGGAAAATTTTTCTTAAATCCTTGATATGGTCACATTGCTTTCTGGACTTGATAATGACATCATCCACATATAGTTCAATCTCTCGATGTATCATGTCATGAAACATAGTGGTAATTGCCCTTATATATGTAGCCCTGGTATTCTTTAACCCAAACGACATCAGCCTGTAGCAATATGTTCCCCAAGGCGTGATAAAGGCCGTCTTTTCTGCATCTTCTTCGTCCATCAGAATCTGATGATAACCCACATAAAAATCTACAAAAGAACCAATATCATGCTTGGCGCAATTGTCGATTAATATATGGATATTTGGCAATAGAAAATCATCCTTTGGGCTAGCTTTATTAATGTCTCGACAATCAATGCACACCCTAGTTTTTCTGTCCTTTTTTGGAACAGGAACAACATTAGCTAACCAGGTGGGATATTTAGTGACCCGTATGACCTTCGCCTAGAATTTCTTGTTAACTTCTTCTTTTATTATCATACTAATGTCCTTTTTGAATTTCCTTAACTTTTGCTTTACTGGCCAGTACTCTGGATAAATGGGCTATTTATGTACCACTAAATCAGTATTGAGCCCGGGCATGTCATCATAAGACCAAGAAAATATGTCATTGTACTCATGTAACAACCTAATTAAATCTTCACTGAGGGAAGTCTCTAAATGCACACTAATCTTTTTTTCTCGAACATTCTCCACAGTTCCCAAATTAATAGACTCTGTCTCATTTAAGTTCAGTTTGGGGTTTTCTTCGTAATGACTCAAATCTTTACTAATTTCCTCCAGTACTTCCTCATCCTCATATTCCACTTCATATTTATTTTTAATTTCCTGTATAACTATTTGATTATCAAGACTGGACCGGGAATCCTTCATGCATGACATATCATTAAAATCAGCAAATATTGAACTGTACAAAAGAAGAAAAATAAAATAAGGCAATAATGGAGGAAGAAAAGAAATTGCATTTCATTGAAATTTTGAAAGGTAACAAGAGTTGGCTACATTTCATTTGACGGGATATGGGATTACAATTTTAAAACAACAATTTTGGGAATGAAATATTAAAAGCTAACTACCACAACTCCAACCTCATCGGAAGAGGAGTAGCTTCCTAGTTATTTAGCATAGTGTGGGGTCCCACAAATTGAACGTCCATTTTGCTTGTTCCTTCACCCATCTCCAACACATTCTCATCTTCAAATATCCTCTCAAATCTTGCTAAAATCTCTTCATCCGGTTTTATATCCACACGGATTGGCATGAAAGTTGCCAGACGTCTCTGTATACCAGGCTTGACAAAGGAGTTGGATAGTTTTGGGATAGGTTTGCGGAGGAACCACCCTTTCTTCTTCAATTTCTTAGCTCTCTGGATATCAGCAATGGTTTGTTTGAAACCCAAGCCAAAAGTATCAGTACTGCCTCGAAGGTGGATCGGCTATGTTATACCTTGCAAGGTTAACCCTAAGCCCTTTCCTGGAGAAAATCCATTCTTTATCATCTCCTTGGCGACCATAACTGCTGCAGGGGCCACCGTGGGTATTGGCATATTTTCTCCCTCAGATATTTTGTTCACGATCACGGTGTCCATTACTTGGTACACCCACGGACCTTTATCTCCTTCAACTTCCTAAAATGGTGTAATAGCATTGCAAATATCATCTTCCCCGTGCACTATTATCTCTTAATGCTCCCACTCAAATTTTACCATTTGATGCAAATAAGAAGGTACTGCTTTCGCAGCATGAATCCACGAACGTCCTAACAAGATGTTGTATGATACAGCGACATCTAGTACTTGAAACTCCATAGTGAAATCCACAGGTCCAATAGTAAGCTCTAGTATAATATCCCCCACGGTGTTCTTTCCGCCTCCATCAAAACCCCTTACACATACACTGTTCCAATGAATTCTCTCATGATTGACTTTCACCTTCCCCAGGGTTGACAATGGACAGATATTGGCACTTGACTCGTTGTCCACCAAAATACGGGATACTACAGATTCTTCACATTTTACCGTGAGGTATAGTGCTTTATTATGCTCTGCCTTCTAGTGGCAACTCGCTGTCTGAAAATGCAATTTTATTTGTTTCAAAGATCTTGTTTGTGAATTTCTCCAGATGACATACCGAAATCTTCTCCAGTATGTGGGCTTCATTTAAAATCTTCATCAATGCCTTTCTATGTTCATCAGAATGAATAAGAAGGGATAACAACGATATCTGCGCAGGCGTCTTCCTCAATTGCTCAACTATAGAGTAATCTTGAGCTTTCATCTTCTTCAAAAGTTCCTCAGCTTCCACCTTAGTGATTGCCTTCTTCACGTAAGCTGGGTTTTCTTTCCTCACTTTTGTCTTTCTCAGTTCATCCGGGGCAAAGCATCGCCCGGAGCAAGTTAAATCATGAGACTCACAAATTTCTCCTTTAACTTCTTTCCCTTTATACATCACTGTCACCTTATCATATTCCACGGTACAGCCTTGGTATTCATAACTGGCATCTGCACAACTGGTTTGATAACCACTGGCTCTACATAAGCTCCCTTCACAGTCAACAAAGGCTTCACCCCAAGTACTATTACTTTCACGGGCGCAATCATTGATGTCTGTT
The DNA here is from genome assembly GCA_032618575.1 of Nicotiana noctiflora. Lineage (NCBI taxonomy): Eukaryota > Viridiplantae > Streptophyta > Magnoliopsida > Solanales > Solanaceae > Nicotiana > Nicotiana noctiflora. The sequence goes on along the minus strand of JASVEL010012659.1, from coordinate 107,354 downwards.
TTGCTAGTAACTCAATTGGCACTTTCTCTCTTTCAACATCCCCCTCAACCTTATGGTTTGCTTTAATTGTCATCACTATCTGAGAAGGTTTTCTGCAGCTCTCTCCCTGTTCTACCTCTATCATATGTGTCTCAAGATGTGTTGGCAAAGGATTCTGCGTTATATTGGGAGTTTCTGGAGCTTGCACCTCAATTCTTCAGGATTCAATAAGTTCTTGTATTGCGAACTTTAAGTGCCAACACTTGTCCGTATCATGTCCCGGTGCCCTAGAACAGTTTTCACAGCGGAGAGATTGGTTTAGATTTCAAGGTGGAGGATTGGGAATTTTAGGTTCAATAGGGCTCAACATCCCTAATTCTCTCAAACGATGAAAAAGACTGGTATATGATTCTCCAAGATGAGTGAATGATCTCTTCCTTTGAGCCTCATCACCTTTTACTTCTAGATCCGGACGGAAGTTAGGTCGGTTTGGATGTAGGTTTTTGAAGGCGGATAGGAATTTTGTGCATTGTAGACATTTTGCGGAGCAGGGGTACGCCATGAATGTGGAGGCGGTGGGTAAGGTTGAGAGCATGTTGGACAAAGAACTGTGGACTGGTTAGAAGATAATATGGTTGAGGTGGATTATATGGTGGTGGTGGATATGGTTGGTATGGGCGATGTTGATGATGATATGGGTTGGGGTCCCGGGACCATGATCTACTTTCAATAACAGCCACTTCTTCATTTTTCTTCTTCCCAATCGACCCTCCTGTTCCCGTCTATATTGCTTGGTCTGTAGCCTTGATCGTTGAGTAGCTCATAATCTTATTCATCTTTAAACTTTCTTCCACAAAGCTTCCCATCTTTACTACCTCGTTAAAGGTTTTTCCAATTGCAGACACCAAATGTCCGTAGTATGTTGGCTCCAAAGCTTGTAAGAAACAATCCACCATTTTTCCTTCTTTCATTGTTGGGTCTACACGTGCAGCATGTTCCCTCAACCTGAATCCATACTCCCGAAAGCTTTCTCCATTTTGCTTCTCCATCTTAGTCAATGATAATCTACCGAGGACAATTTCCAAATTATATTGGAAATGATTTGCAAATGATTGAGCTAAATCATCCCAAATGAACAATCGGGTTTGATCTTGTCGAGTTTACCATTCTAATGCCGAACCACTAAGGCTTTGACTAAAATAAGCCATGAGTAATTCATCCATTCCTCCTGCTCCGCGCATTTTACTGCAGTATCCTCTCAGATGGGCCACTGGATCTCCGTGACAATCATACATGTCAAACTTGGGAAACATAAGTGCGGCAGGTAGCTGTACATCAGGAAAGAAACATAAGTCTTTGTATGCCACACTAACTTGGCCTCCCAGCCCCTGCATATCACAAAACGACTGCTCAAGACTCTTCATTTTGTGGGCCATCTCCTCCTGTTCAAGGTTTCTAGTAGGTTTCTCCTCCTCCTCATGTCTATGAGTGGGGTGTAAGAATCATGTTGCCTGAAAGTGGGTTCTGGTAGGTAGTAATGGGTATCTTGGACATGGAACACATGTTCGTTGGAAGATTTGGGTAAAGTAGATGGTGGTGGTACCACGTATACTGGAGCGACCTGAGGTGGTTGTGGTGGAGCATGTTTCGGCAGAGGTGGTGGTGCTTGTGATGTTGTAGCATAGTAATACGGGTAAGTTGGATATGTGGAGGATGAGTTCTTGGTGGGTGGTTCTGGGTTTGGGTTCGGAGGAGGAATGTATGCGGGGTTGGCTGGGTAGGAAGGTAAGGGTTGACCCCTCGACCAAGCCTGGTACATCTCTGAGATCTGTTGTTTCAATTTGTACATCTCTTCCTTCATACTAGTTACGTCCATAACTTCTTCCTCTTGTACAGGATCCATAATCATAGGCTCAATTTCCTGGGTGACCGCTTTGGTCATGACTTTAGAACGTGTGTTGTAGCTGTGATGTGCCAGAATGCCAGTTGCTAACTATTTATCTGATACTCATCAACAACAAAAACTTGTTAACAGTTAGATCATAAGAGATAAACATCACAAGTTCTAAAACCACAACTTTTGCCTAGTAATTATGCATCATCCCGTCATTTTTCTTCTTTTTTAGCCGCCAGCTTTCTTTCCACTTTTGTTTTTCATTATTTCATTGCTTTCGTTTATTTAATTTTCTTTTTTTCTTTTTCTTTTTATTTTTTTTTGTTTTTTATTTTTTTTCGTTCCTATACGTTTGCCTATCGCCCAAGCAATTTGCATATATAAGAGAAAAATAATGGCAGTTTCTTTTGAATTTTCATTGACATTCAAACATCGGTTACAAATGATGTTGTACTACAAATGCAGAAAGAAAATACAAATAAAAATACATGCCCTATGAATACATTGAAGCTCCTAGTGCCCATGAGACATCATTCGGTCTTGCCGCTGGCCTATATGCTAATCAACTTTGGATTTTGTCCAGGTCGGTCATTACTTTCTTTACAAAGATCATTACTGCTGATGTGAATGTTGACTGAGACATATCTTCTCATAGTTGGCATTTCCTTGTGATGTATTGATCAATGTTTACAATTCTTTCCCTGATGGCCCCTTTTTCTTGAAGCAACCTACCAATCTGTTCGGCACGAGCATCTAAGGTTTGCTATTTCTTCTTTTGAAGCTGTTGTAGCTCCAATTCTAACCGAGCGATGGCCATGTAGCAATGTTCTCTCTCTATCTCAAACTCTTTGGTTTGTTTGCTACTTTTGACTTCGGCTATAATGATCTTCTTCCTCAATGGGGTACCTCAACATTATGTTCATCTTTTAACTGTCGAACCATTCAAACTCATTCTTCAGCATTCTTGGCCAATTGTTTCCGAACCCCGACTAATTTCTTTTCAGCTTTATCAAGATCAAAGCTATAGTCGTTTACTTTGCGCCGAAGATTTTCAATTAGCTTCTCATCTCGAGCAAGTCGAACTGGGTTTTGGTTGTTGTTTTCATCTTTGCAATCTGAGCCTTCAGGATTTCATTTTCTTTTCTCATCTGTTTCTTTTCACCCTCATCGGCTGACGCTTGTAAGCTGATTTCAAATTTAAGGTCTTGGAATTGTTTTTCTAATAAGCTGATTCTGGCTCGATATTCATTTTCCTTGGCCATCCAATCTTTTTTTTTCCTTAGACTGCTCGGCCAACTCTTGAATGTGAGGTCTCTTCATCAGTCTCTCATGCTCAATATCTATGCGAGACCATGCAGCATACCCTGGTGATACTTTCCCTTGAGCCCGGTTTCCCACACAAGTGTCGATTCTCGGGCATTGGCATTCATTCCAGATTTGCTGAATTATTTATTCCAGGAATTGCCCATCAGGACTGATTTGTATTGTTTGAAGGCTGAGGTCCCCATCTGTATGACTTGATATCTTCCAAGTTGCCTTGATACCCGGTATGGCACATAAGGTTGGATGCTCTTGAGACCCATTATCAGAAAATGCAACCCTTCTGCTGGCATGTATATAACTTCGTTAATGGCAACCATCCGTATGGCCAATCTATCTGGCTAGTAGTCAATGATCGCAAATATGTGATCCAACCTTTTGATCCTTTTGGAAACTTACCTTCTTTTGTCCTCACGTAGAATTCTTCAATACACGTCTTTTCAGACTATCCATAGCTTTAGAACTATGGGTGGCGGCATAAATGCTCTATCATCCACATTTGGAGAAGTAAATTGCATCCCTCGAAGAAACCATGTCCTGCTTTATAGGCTGTGAGAGCACGGAAGATATCAACAACTATCATCGGTGCCAGTGTACTATTATCTTGCACGAGGAGAGTACTGGCAATTTTGGCGACTCTAATGTAAATATTTCCATCTTTCCTCGGGAATATAATCAATCCCAAAAAGGCTACCATAAAGGCGAAACGCCTATGATCCTCCCACTTAGCCCAGTTCGCTTTGCTGTAGAGTTTGTTTGTTGGATCATTAAATCCCCCAGTGTGGCCATATCTACGATATACAAAACTCATAGTACAGAAACCGTGAACCAAGTCTTCATTGTGAACATTTTTTGCAATCTTTAAGGAGTCGAGGAATTTATACACTGTAATAGCCCTTGGAGCCACCGTATACTTGTCTTTTAGGGGAACCTCACTTTTCCCGATGTAATTAGCAATTTCTTCCAATGTTGGAGTGAGCTCAAAATCCGAGAAATGGAGCACATTATGTGCAGGATCCCAACAAGCAATGAGAGCCCGAATAATATCACCCCGAGGTATTATGCTCATCAACCAAGTAAGATCTTTTAGATATCTGTTGAACCAACCCTATCCTTCTTAACCTACATTGTTCCACCATACTCCAAAGGGATTTTGTTCATTAGTGCAAAGGGTTCATTTTGTATTGTGCTCATCCTGCACATGTATTAAAGGCGATTTTATTCAAAAAGGAAAATATTTTTCAAAGACAATTTTTCATTATTCTGAAAGAATTAACCTTTCCATATTTCATTTGAAAATTTCAAGGCTATTATTTAAAAAGAAATGATTTCAAAGCAGCCATTTTTTGCAAAACAACCTTCCGGCGTCCTTTCAGAACATTCGGCTATTTTAAAAAACAGCATCACTTCGATTTATTGAGAACTAAAATTTGACATTTTTTGGTTATTTTTTTAAAAGGGGTGGTTGGACCCGTCAAGGGTTGCCTACGTATCTCACCTAGTGGTGAGAATCAAACCTGCGTAGTTCGGTCAAATTTTTTTGTGTCCAATTATTTCAACAAAATTTGTTCTACCTATTTTCAAACTTTCTTTTCAATCTTTCGGCAATGTTTCGTCAATATTTCAATATTTTCTATTCTAAAATTTTCTCTCTTTTTGTTTTCAGGAATTTAGCTGGTCCGCATAATAATCCAAGACAAATAAATGCAACATATAATATACTTGGTCTTTGATTCCAGGATCACCTTGAGTCCCCTAAGTCAGATATTATGCAAATAATCATCCTAAATCTAGGCTCAATATCCTGATGTTTTCTTATTACTAGACTGTGTACCCAAGTGGACAACTCAGATCGAGGAGGGGGCTACGTACCGGGGACCCGCTGGGTCGTCTGGCTTTGTAACTTATCCGGCCTCTATTTCTTATTATGGTATTGACATTAACAGAAAGAGGAGTCTCAACCAGTAAGCACATCCCCGAGCGAAGGGTTTTCGGCACAATTTTTATATATAGTTCACATAATATCAAAGCGGTAAACATGTAGCACATTGAGCAAGGCATATAATAAAATCAGATAATATCAAAAACAACAACTTAATCGAGCTCGAATTTTTTAACCCTGAACCGAAGTTCTGGGTTTCTTATCCCAGCAGAGTCGCCAGAGCTGTAACACCTCCCTTTTTACTACTTTTTTAAAGATAAAATATACCCCCTTATTTACTAGTACACCCCAAGAAGGGATATAATAATTATAACAGGGAAGGAGTTTTTCCACTTTAAGGATAGTCGGAATGGGATTTATTTAGATTTCAGAGTCGCCACTTGGAAAGATAATTGTATCCCAAGTCACCGGTTTAATCACAAATCCGAGGAAATATGACTCTGTTTTAACACTCCGCGAAACTAGAAATCCGGATAAGGAATTCTGTGAACCCGGGAGAAGGTGTTAGGCACTCCTGAATTTCGTGGTTTTAGCATGGTCGCTAAACTTGTATTTTTCCTATTTGATTTCTTTATATGCTTTTACAAATGCGAATGTCCCGTCTTATTATTTTAACGACTTGCGACATCGCGAAAATGCATTTCGAGTCACACCGCAACCAGTACGCCTGTGACTTTAGTCCATTTCAGCTTCGCCGGGATTTGAGATTTGAGTCACATAAATGTGCACTCATATTAAGGATGTATATTTTTGTCGTTCCTATAACGTCTACGCCTTATTATCTTTAGGAAAGACCGTGAAATTCGCTAAATGGTCCTTCCGAGTCTAACATTTATATTAAATTACAATGATTCTAGAAAATAACAATTACAAACTAAAAAGGAAAAACAGAAGTGAATTCATCCAAACAACTCATGCGATTTCATTTCTTCAGCACAATTGCGATTACATCTTCACGAAATAAAAGTGTACCTAATTCAAAAGCAATCTATGAGTCTAGGCTTTGAGGATGAAGAATAGTCAGCAAAATAACAGCAACAGAGCAAAAAACAGAAGCCCAAATATAGAGATCCAGCAAATCAACAAAGTGGAATGACGGAGCTCAAGCAAAAGCCAAATGAATTGAAGGACAGTAGACCCAGCAGGAACTCCCAAATTAATACCCAAATTAATAAGCTAAGGATTGCAGTATATAAAACCTAATTTCAGAACTATCTCTCGATTTCAGAACTATGTGTTGAACCCTTTTCTTAATTTCAAAGTCCGGACCCTTTTTCAGGCTCTCTAATGGACTTTTTATAGATTAGTTTTGGGGGGAATTGGGGGGAAATTCAAATAAGTTATTTTCAACACCCCTGCCCCTTGTTCTTTCATATTATTTACAGATTAGTTCCTTGAATGTGTATCGAAATGCCTTAGAGCCCTTGCTAGAAGGTTCTAGTTAATTCTATAGTGTTCTATTAGGTGTCTTTTACTTGGTTACCCTCACTTGCTAAGGTTTATTACAAGAGTGTCTTTTAATTATGCCGAGTTTGTCCTTTATTTTGTAGATAATTACAGAAATACTAGGCACTAAAGTCATTTTTAGCCGTATAGACTTTATTAAATCTTCAGGAATGCCATTTATTGTTTCCTGCTATACACTTATTATTTATCTCATTTTACCCGACCTACTAAGGTCTGGCAGACTAGGGTTAAGATTTATTTAACTAGTAACAACTTTTTATAACTATTTTAAGACATAGCTAATTTCATAACCCAAAATCCTTTTCAAATTTAGCCAACATTTAGCATACCCAAAATCATTTATTTAACACATAGCCCCCTTATAAATACAAGGCAACTAATTAACCAACATAGATAAGTTTTCAGAAACAACCACTTAATGCAACTAAGGAATTAGGATAACCACTTCATAACAGAGATAGCCACTTTAATGACCAAAATTTATTCTTTCAGAAATAGCTACAAACTTTAGCTTTCAGAACTAACCACAAAATCTTTACAACCATGACCCAAATCACAAAAGCATCCAAACATTCAAAATGGACTCACAAATGAATCAGATTATAAATATAGCCAGTTCATGTTATTTTGCACATATAGTCTTAATCGCAAATTGTGATGACCCGGCCCGTCGTCATGGGAATTACCACCCCGTTATGTTGAAGTTGTATGTTTTATGCTTTTATATCAGTGTTAAAGTCTATCGGGTGATTTAGGAGTGATTTGGATTGAAAATGAGGCATATAGCCTTTTTGAAGGAAACTTGAATAAGGAAAGTCAACCCGGAGTTGACTATTTGGTTAGATGGCTCGGAATCGGATTATGATGATTTGGTTAGTTCCGGGAGGTGATTTGTGACTTAGGGGAGCAATCGGAATTGAATTTGGAGGCCCGGTGTAGAAATAGGCTTGAATTGGCTAAGGTTGAATTTTGGCGAAATCCGAACGGTAGGTCGGATTTTGATCCGGGGGTCGGAATGGAATTCCGACAGTTGCAGTAGCTCCGTTAGGTGATTTTGGATGTGCCTGCAAAATTTCGGGTCATTCGGACGTCGTTTGGTCGGGTTTTTGATTGAATGTGTAATTCGGAAAGTTTTAAGGAATTTAGGCTTGAATTCGATGCGAATTATGGGTTTGGATGTTGTTAGACGTGTTTTGAGGATTGGAGCAAGTTCGAATAAGGTATTAAGATGTGTTGGTATGTTTGGATGAGGTCCCGGGGGCCTCGGGGTGTTTTCGGATGGTTAAACGGAAGAAAATCATGGAAATTGCAGGTTGAAGTATTCTGGTTCTGTCATTTTCGTCCCTGCGGAAATGTGGGCGCGGAGGCGAGTCCGCAGGAGCGGACTGAGGAGCGCAGGAGCGCTTGGCATCGCAGAAGCGAAATCCTTTCCGCTGAAGCGGCGTCGCTGGTGCGAGTGGGTAACCGCAGAAGCGAACTTGATGAAAAAGGGGAAAGTCCGCAGAAGCGGATTCTTGACCGCCTAGGCGAGTCCGCAGGAGCGGACTCTGGTGCGCAGAAGCGGGTGTTTTCGCAGAAGCGGAGGTTCAATCGCGGAAGCGGACGCGCATAAGCGGTCCTTTTCTCGCAGAAGCGGAATTGGCCGGCTAGGCCTGGAACCGCTGAAGCGACCCTCTGGTCGCGGATACGGACTCGTAGGAGCGGAATTTTATCCGCATAAGCGAAAATCGCTGTGAGTTAAGTGTATCAGAAGTTAGAAAAATTTGAGAAACATTTCACACATTTGGGTCTCGGCTTTAGAGGCGATTTGGGCGATTTTGAAGAGAAACTCAAGGGAAATCATCAGAGGTAATCAACTATGGACTTAAACTATGATTAGTGTTGATAATATTATGCAATTATATCATGAAAATGGAGGAATTTGGGGTGATTCATGGAAGATTTAACCCTAGGCTTAAACTTTAGAAAATCAAGGTTTTGAATGGGCAAATAGAGTCCGAATTTGGTAAAATTGATATGCTTAGACTCGTATTGAGATGAGGGTTCCGAATATGTGACTTTCGTAATTTTTCGACAAGCGTACCGAAAGTCGGGTTTTGACAACTTTGGGAATTTTGATGTAAATTGAGTTATATTGATTGGGTGTCGTCCCATTGGCCTAATTTGTTGTATTTCTGCTGTATTTGATCAGATTCTACGCGTGCGGAGCTTGATTCTCGTGGCAAGGGTATTGCGGAGTAGTCGTCGCGCCGTATTGAGGTGAGTAATAGATGTGGGTGATGACCAGCGGGTTCGAAACCCCGGTATACCACTTTGTGATGCTGTATATCGGTGAGACACGTACTCTCTTGTGAGTGCGGGGTCGATTGTGATTAGGGACTATCGCTTAGTCCGACTTGTTGATAATGTATTATGATATTAGGCTATTCTTGAGCCGTCGAACCTCCTTCTCGGATGGTTGCATACTATATATTGAGAAATTGGCCACTCTTGAGCCGAGGAACCCCCTTCTTGGGCGGTTGAGTATACTTGTGGGCCATAAGCCAGTTATTGGATCCTGCGAGGATCGTTATCGTTGTCTTATCATATTGACATGCTAGTTTACTACTAGTCCGCAGCTATTTCTGTTATCATGTAATTTCCAAATCTCTGGAACTTGATATTTCTGTTTTCAACTGAAAAAAAATGATAAAAGATGTTTCAAACTACTTTTGAGCCTGCGAGGCTGTGATTGCATATTAGCTGACTAGTAGTGGATCGGGCTGCGCTCGCTGATTGGTAGTGGATCGGACTGCACACCGCAGCATATATTCATGATATTGTGCTTGGGCTGTAGGAGCCCCTGTGGAGTCTGAAACCCCACGGTGAGCACGGGTACCCAAATTGGATCGGGCTACGCGCCGTAGCGGTCATATCATGCATTGCATTTCATTTAGCTACATCTGCTAGCTGTTATACTATTTTGCTGGTACTTGTTGGTACAGGTACAGTTGATATTGATCATGTGACAGGGTATTTGATTACAGTTTTACATAGTGCTTTATTGCGGATTTCTTATCTGCGCTGTCTTACCCTTGTTTATTACCACTGAGTCTGGCAGTACTCATTTTACTCCCTGCACCTTGTGTGCAGATCCAGGTACCTCTCAGCAGTGATCCAGTAGTTGTGCGAGGCGACATTTGTGGATATTCGAGGTAGTTGCAGAGTCCGCAGGACCCGATATTCCTTCTTACTGTCTCTTGATTTTGTATTAACTTTTCTTTCCGCACTTGGTATCTTGTAAACCTTATACACTCATGTTCAGTAGAGGCTCATGACTCTTGACCCTTCGGTCTATGGGAGTTGATGTATTATGGGACTTGGTTCCCCGTTTTCGTTATATGTAGCATTGTTGCTTCGTGAATTAATATGCTTAAATGGGCTAAAGAGAGCTTCTAGCTCCGTTGTTTGTATTGATTGGTCAGGCTGGCTTAGCAATGTGCTGGGCGCCATCACGTCCAGATTTGGGGTCGTGATAAGTTGGTATCAGAGCCTAGGTTTACTAGGCCTCATGAGTCTTGAGCCGGTTAGTAGATTCTTGTGGATCGGTACGGGGACGCCTGTACTTATCCTCGGGAGGCTGTGAACCTTTAGGAAAACTTCACTTTTCTTGAACTCCGTCGTGCGATCTTGTTGTTCCGAGAACAGAACTTCTATATTCTATTCTCTCGCAGATGGCGAGAACGCGAGCATTAGGACGAGGTGGACGACCTCCATTGCCACCTGTTAGAGGCCGTGGGCGCGGTCGTGCTAGAGTTAGAGGTAGGGCGGCTGAGGCAGTGCCAGCTGACCCGCCTGTTGTACCAGTTCAGGAGCAGCCCCCAGTGGTTGATGCTCCAACAGCCCCAGTTCAGGGCCAGACTGTATCTATTGCTATTCCTGGTCTTCAGGAGACTCTTGCTCAGATATTATCAGTGTGTTCCGGTTTGGCTCGGGTAGTTTCGGCTACCGCTACTGTAGCGACATCTCAGTCAGGGGGTGGTCAGCAGACCCCTGCAGCTCGCACACCTGAGCAGGTTGTTCAGGGACTTCAGACGCCAGAGGCGGTCCCCGCTCAGGTGGTTGCACCGGTTATTCCTCCAACAACACCAGCTCCAGCTCCAGAGCATATGGTTCAGGTTATGCCCGACGACGAGCAACGTCGTCTTGAGAGATTTGGTAGACTTCAGCCACCCCATTTCGGTGGCGTTGAGGGCGAGGATGCCCAGGGTTTCTTGGACAAGTGTCAGAGGATGTTGCGGACGGCTGGTATTCTTGAGTCCAGCGGAGTTTCATTTACTACCTTTCAGTTCACTGGTCCCGCATTTGATTGGTGGGAAGAGTTTGAGAGGCATAGGCCTGCAGGAGCAGCACCTGTCACATGGCAGCAGTTCTATACTCTCTTTCTAGAGAAATATGTACTTCAGTCTTGTCGCGAGGAGCTACGTCGCCGGTTCGAGTGGTTGGTTCGGGGCGACATGTCTGTGACCCAGTATGAGCTCAGATTCACACAGTTGGCTAGTCATGCCACATGGATGATCCCTAATGATAGGGAGAGGATCAGGAGGTTCATTGATGGCCTCAACTACTCTATCCGCATTCTTATGACCAGAGAGAGAGTTTTGTCATCATCATTTGAGCAAGTTGTTGATATGGCACGCTCCATTGAGGCGGATCGTCGCCGAGAGAGAGAGGAGCGGGAGGTCAAGAGGCCTCGTGGTTCTGGCAGTTTCAATGGTGCTCCATCTAGAGGGCATTCCCAGCAGAGCAGAGGTCGCTCATCTAGACCTTCTCATTCAGGCCGCCCAGAGCAGAGCAGAGGTTCTTATGGTCGTGGTCGACAGGGGTTTCAGCAGGGTCAGTCATCACTTAGTGCCCTTCCAGCCCAGGGTGCAGCACCTACTTCATCAGCCCAGGGTTCTTCTGCGGCGAGGGGTTCCCCCCAGTCCCCTTCTCCAGCACCAGGTGCATGTTATGAGTGTGGTGAGTTTGGCCACATGAGGAGACAGTGCCCTCGACTCCGTAGGGACAGGACTCAGCAGAGGGACCAGCCCTCCTCTTCAGCACCATCTCATTCTAGTAGAGGTGGAGGTCAGTCTTCTCGTGGTCGCCCTAGGGGCGAGGAGAGATCTGGTGGAGGCCAGGCACGGTTCTATGCACTTCACGACAGGCGTGATGCAGTTGCCTCCGATGTAGTGATTACAGGTATCATTTCTATCTGTCACAGAGATGCCTCTGTTCTATTTGATCTAGGGTCCACATATTCATACGTGTCCTCTTACTTTTAGAAATGGCACGGCATCTCTGTTCGTGCTTTATCACTCTTCCTCACCCAAACAACAGTCACAATTAATGGGCAAGAAGAATGAAATAAACAACAAGTACCATCCCGGCAAGGGAGTAACAACAACACAATAAGGTCCCGGCAAGGGAACCATAATAACAACAACAATAAGGTCTCACCAAGGGAACAATAACAACAACTTTCACAACCCGGCAAGGGTTCAATAATTTAACCATCCTGGCAAGGGATTACTCAAAATTTATCTTAGGAGAGTTCCACATTAGTTCACAACATGTACCAACAACGACTCACGGTCATGCCTGACTCTGGTGTATAGGCACTCGTCACCACGCCTATACACCACACTCGATCATTTAGCAATTAGCAAATTATTATACTCTTGTTCTATTCCCTCAAGCTAAGATAGATCAAACACTTACCTCGATGACTTATAATCAACTTAGTCCTCAAGTAATGCTTTTCCTTTCTATTTTCGCTCCAATTCAATCGTATTTATACACAATTTATTTAATATTATCAATTCTATTTAACAAACCAGCCCAAATTGCCTAATTAAACCTTTTCACATGCTGTCCAAATATTGCAAAACCAAACCCCGGGCTCTCTTTGTCAAAACACAAAGTTCGAACCAAAATAAATTCACCCATACCCCCACGAGTACAAATATATAATTTGTTTTAAGATTTGACCCCAAATTGGGGTTGAATTACTCAAAATTCGCAAAAACCTAACTTTGCTCAAACCCCACGATTTCTACCTTGTTTTCATGATTTAGGCTTAGAAACTAGTCAATTAATGAAAGAAAAGTGAAAGAAATAAGCGAAAAATTACTTACTCAAAGGGTCTTGAAGCTTGGGGGCGTTAATGGCTTCCTAGGTCTTGGGGGAGAAGAAGACTCGTGTAAATATTATGAAATCCGGTGTTCTGGTTCTGTTTTTTAAACAAAAAAAATTGATGGGAAAAATTACCTTTCGCGATCGTGATACTAAGGGTGCGATCGCGAAGGGTAAACTAGGTAGAGCATCGCGTTCGCGATGGAGAAGCTGCGAATGTGAAGAGGAAGAGGCTGGGGGTCCAAGGATTGCACCATGCGAACGCGGGGACATGATCGCGAACTCGTAGGGGAAAGGGCCATAAATATGCAATCACGAGTCAATGAATGCGAACGCGATGAAGGGGAACCCATAGCAACGCGAACGCGTAGGAACTATCACGATCGCGATGAGTAAAAGGGGATTGCACAGCTGAAGCAAAATATACAATATTTCTAATGGAAAAATCACCCCGACATAACTCCGAAACACTCCCGAGCCTCGGGGCTCCTAACCAATCACACACGCTAACTCAAATACATCATACGAACTTGCTCGAGCGATCGAATCGCTAAAATAACATCAATTTCAAAGAATCACCCCTAAAACTCATATTTTCATTTCAAAGTTCATCAACCTCTAAGATTTGATATTTAGGTCCGAAACACGTCCAACGATGTCAAATTTCGACCAAACTTTACAGATAGCGTTTAACGCATATTTAAGACCTGCATCGAGCGTCAAAACCAAAATACGAGCCCGATACCTATATTTTCTAACTCATTTTCATTTTCATTTTTCCTTAATAATTATAGAAAATAATTTAATAGAAAAATTCATATCTCGAGCTCTAAGCCTCGGAATTCGACTCTTGGCACATGCTCGAATACCATATTCTTTTACGGACCTGTCGGGACCGTCCAAACTCGGGTCCGGGTCCATTTATCAAATATTTTGATCGAAGTCAACTATTCAATATTAATATCAAAATTATTTAAATTTTTCACAGAAGTCACATATTTCAACATAAAAATTATCCGGCTACGTGCCCAGACTACGCACACAAATCTAGGTAATATAAAATGAGGTTTTTAAGGCCTCGAAAGCACGGAACATATGAGGAAAAAAGGTGATGACCCTTTGGGTCATCACACATAGATAAAAATATGAAAGCAAAAATTAATCAGATTGTCAGATGGAGATAATATTAATTAACACATTAACCATATCTAGTAGTATATTTTATATAACAAAAAACACATCTAATAGATAAAAAAAGTGTTTAACTTTGTTTGGTGGAAAATTATTGAATACTTTCCAAGCAAATGAATTGAAATAATTCAAGGGGTAAATCATAACCAATCATAATTAATCATTGAATTAAAAATATAAATTTGAGACATAAAACAATCAATCATGGGACGATGTAAGCAGGATTTTATTCATCAACATAACTTGACATGCCTCTCCTTGAAGAGGTTCAGGATCTTATATTGTTCTTGTTTATTACTTCCGTTGAGGAGTATAAATTTCTATCTTTAAGATATTCAGAATTCTTCGTCAAAGTAGTTTGATGTGCCTCTCCTCAAAGAGGTTCACGATCTTACATTGATCTTGCCTCTTCTTAAAGAGGTCCAGGATTTCACATTGATATTGTTTATTGCCCCACTTGTAGAGTATAGTTTTTTTTGTCTCTGGTGCAATCAGAGTTGCATCGAAGAAGAAACCCCCCTTGAGAGGTTCTCTTTTTTAGTATTCATATTATGGAAAAGGGCCTAAAATGCTCCTCTACTATAGGAAATAGGACATCAAAGTCCTCCGTTAAAAGTTGGTCCCTTATATGCCCTTGACGTCTAAAAATGGGCTAAAAATGCCCTTATCCACTAATGGAAGATATGTATATCCACGTGGAATTACATTAAAATGTAGAAGGGAATTTTAGACCCTTTTTGGATTGTACAAGGTCATATACGAGTGAGTTATAGTAGTTAATTCTCAAGCACTTCACTCCATATCGGTTTACTCACACACATATTTTAGACCCTTCATTGATGTCCGATTTCTCCTACTAATTGGGTCACCTTGTCGATTTCGAGTTGAGTTCTAGTTTAGGTTTAATTATTTTTCATCTTTATCGGTTTGTTTTGGAGATTTCTCTAAGACAATGTCAAAAAGTTCGAGTAGCTTAAATGGGTCAATTAGGAGGTGTCGTTGTGGACTTGCTGCTAATTATTTTATGGTGTGGACTCCTTTAAATGCTGGGACAAGATTTTTAAAATTTCCTAAGCATGAGGTATGTAAATTTGTTGATGGGTTCTTTTAATTATTGCAATTTGACTGTAATATTTTTTTTAGGATGAAATTGTTCCTATTGGGAATGACAAGATGAGGAGCTTGCTCCTAGAATTTCAAATCTCATATACACTTTAAAGAAGGAGAAGGACGCTCTAATCCGTTAAAGAATGTACTCCAAAGAAAAGTTGCCGATCTTGAGAATGTTATGATGCTCGTTGATCATGGAGGAATAGAATCCTTGGAATTGAAAAGAAATGTTCTAATGAAGAATGTTGTTGATTTAGAGTACTCACCTCTACGTGTGCTAAATGTCGAAAGAAGATGTGGATTTTCTTTTGTGTGATATTGGGATGTTTTGTTATGTTCTTTGCATTTGTGGGAAATGATATGTAATGCGAGTGTTATTGTGGCTTAGTTGTTGTGTTTTATTATGTAACGATTTTTTCTGCAAGGATTCAACGGACCTGGGTGCCTTCCATTCCCACGCGTTACCCCTGTGTTGACTGTTACTCATTAACCACAATATCTTACCAACAATGACCGATTTCACAATGCATAAACATAACCATGTGATTTATTTACTAACAAGTTCATAATTTATATTTACAACGCCCCATACGTATACATAGGCCACAATCCCACAGTTTTACATGTCTACGGAGCCTCTAGGATACAAAAGGGAAATACAATACTTGCCGGTAACAAGGCTCCGGCTATACCTTACAAAACCAAAATGAAATCCAAACCGAAGTGGCAAGAACCACACAAGGCCCCGAGGAAGAAAGGGGCTCACCAAAACGGGCAGTGGAAGGAGAAGAATACTACTGCCGACGAGCTGAAGTGCCTGCTACTGATCCACCTACAATCATGACACGAATGTAGCGCCCCCGGCAAAAGGGACGTCAGTACACTTGAATTGTACTGGTATGTATGGACAAACTTTGTCCCAAGTAAACTCAAGCCATTAAACAAGAATCACCGTGTTAAGACAGCCAATAGATTACATCAAGAAATCAATTAAGCTAACTAACCATGTTCCCAACCTTTTACTCATTTCAGATAAGCCTCAACACAAGCACATTCAAGGTCACAAATGGAACAACGACCAATCAACAACATAAATTGCAAGTAGTCAAACATAGGAGCAATCAGTGCTCCCCAGGTTGCAAACTCTCCTGCCGTCTCCTTTCACAATTTCACATTATTGATTTATGTATCAATTTTCAATAGCGATTTCGATCGCTTTCCATCCTTATTGCCCCCGACCACCCTTATTACCTCGGCCACCCTTATCACCCCAACCCACACCTTATTTCACCACGTCGCGGCGCGCGACACGACCCCGCCTTACAGTTGAAAACACAACAATTTCAAACAACAGATAAGGTACTACACACAATTTCAACAAGTTCAAATAAGCAACTTGCACATTGTTTCATGTTCTCAATTACTTCTCAAGCCAATATCACAACCAAGTTACAATGTTTCCACATTCAAGAATATTCACACATGTATATTCAACAATTTTCCATAATTCAAGTGTTTCATCTCTTTCCACAATAAACCAATTCTCAAGTTGTTTCATTTTCTTTTCCACAAGGTGCCATATAGGCCATCATAATCATTATTCACAAATTCTTTACCCAATTCAACTCTCATTTACCTTTCGGTTCATATTTCTTACCACAACACTCATAGTTCAACAACAACTTTGAATATCCAACAACAACATCAATTAATCACATACAATTTCTCAAATCAACACATGCCAAACAATTTTACACATAAGGACGATTTCACAAGAATCAAAATTAGCCATACATACCTGGTGATGAGTTTTCTTCCATTAACTTCCTACTTTATGCTTACCCAAGCTATCTTACTCTTGCCAACCTTGTTCTTGAAGACTCTTACTTCTACTCACTTCTTTTTACTAGAAATCAAGTTCAATAATCATGCATGAGTGTAAAAATTCTATTTTTAAAAGCTATTATATGCAAACCTCTCTTTACCCAATTAAAACTGAAAATCAAAGAAAATAGTTAGGGTTTTTACCTTGAAAATATTGGGGAAGTTGAATCCTTGCCCTAGGATCCCTTGGAATTAAAATGATTGGAACAATCCTTGAAGATGCAAGATTTCTCTCTCTAAAAACCCTCTCTTCTCTCTCTAATTTTTGGTGAGATGATATGATAAAAATGAAGAAGAAAGGTGTTATATTAAAGAAGAGATCGGGTCAAAATGTTATAAAAACTGGGCCGGGGTCAAATATGCGGTCACTATGCGACCGCAGAACACACATGCGGTCCGCATAGTGACCGCAGAATTGCCCCAAATTTTACAAGGTTCTGTTAAGGAATGCGGCCAGAATGCGGTCCGCATGTTTGATCCGCGGTCGCAAAATGCACCGCAGATTTGACATGCGATCGCATATCGACCGCACATTTGACACGATTTTTGGGAAACTCTCTGGAACGTTTTGCGGTCAGAATGCGGTCCGCATGTCAGGTTTGCGGTCGCATTCTTGACCGCATATTTGACACTTTTTCGGAAAAATTATTTCTCTACATTTTTGAAACTTAAATCACTACCAAGGGTCCGAACCGCGGCGAGCAAGCTCGCCGCGAAGAATTCTACGCATTCCTAACACATCATTCGGACCATGACACCACATCTACTAGGTTTTATGCACAAAAATTTTACGGGGCCTTACATCCTCTCCCCCTTAAGATCATTCGTCCTCGAATGAGGATTTTGAAATAAATGAGTTTTGAAAGACATGATATGCAAGCTATCAAAATTTTGACTAACTCTAATATTTTAGAAAAATTTCGCCAGAGTTTCCTTTGTATTATGGACATATCCACCTGACAGAGGGCCCCCGAAACATATTACCAAACAACAATACACAAATACAACACTTTTCACAACTTGTATATACTTTCTTGCCTCAACAAATGCACACATTTTATCACTCACTTCAATGAATTCTTACCTTATTTAACCATTTTAACACACCATGTACGCTTAACAAATCATTACCAATCTACACTTACTATTAGTTGTTTATTAAACACGTAAATCTTTATAAGGCTTTCATTTATCAAGAACGGTTCAAGTGACCCAAGGTAACAACACATCTAACTCATTACAAATAAAGGAGACTTACTAATACTAAGAGGGAAACAACTTAGGCAAGATGACAACTACTAGGAGTAGGAGGGTCACCTAATTTCTTCTAGGCTTGATCAAACAAATGGGGGTACTTTTCTTTCATCTCTTTTTCTGCTTCCCATGTGGCCTCCTCAACTTGTTGACTTCGCCGCAATACTTTAACAGAGGCAACTTCCTTATTTCTCAACTTACGGACTTGCCTATCAAGAATGGCAACTGGAACTTCTTCATATGACAAATCTTCATTAACCTCAATAGCCTCGACTGACATGATTGCGGATGGATTTCCAATCACTTTCTTCAACATGGACACATGGAATACCGAGTGCACCGATGACATCTCAAGAGGCAATTCTAGCCTATAAGCAACTTGACCAATCCTTTGAATGATCCGATATGGACCAACATACCTAGGACTCAATTTCCCTTTCTTTCCGAATCGCATGACTCCCTTCATAGGAGATACCCTCAAGAACACCCAATCATTGACTTGAAACTCCAAATCCCTTCGACGAACGTCTGCATAGGACTTTTGACGACTCTGTGCTGTTTTCATTCTCTCCTGAATAACCTTAACTTTTTCCATAGCTTCGTACACCATATCCGGCCCTAGCAATTCCGCTTCACCTACCTCAAACCACCCGATTGGCGATCTACATCTTCTCCCGTACAATGCCTCAAACGGGGCCATTTGAATGCTAGCATGATAGCTGTTATTGTAAGCAAATTCTATCAGTGGCAAGTGTTCATCCCAATTACCTTTAAAATCTAAGACACAAGCCCGCAACATATCTTCGAGCGTCTGAATGGTCCGCTCGGCCTGTCCATCGGTCTGTGGATGGAAAGCTGTGCTGAGATTCACCTAGATTCCCAAACCTTGCTGAAACTTCTTCCAAGAGTTAGCGGTGAACTGAGCCCCGCGATCTGAGATGATAGAAAGTGGAGTGCCATGAAGCCTTACTATCTCTTTGATGTACAATCTTGCATATTGCTCTGCAGTATCAGTGGACTTGACAGGCAGGAAGTGAGCTGATTTGGTGAGTCGATCCACTATCACCCATATTGAGTCGAACTTTCGCCGAGTGCGAGGTAACCCTACCACGAAATCCATATTGATCATCTCCCATTTCCACCTTGGTATTTCTATAAGCTGAGTTAATCCACCGGGCCGTTGATGCTCGGCCTTCACTTGTTGACAGTTCGGACATTTAGCTACAAAGCTTGCTATATCCCTTTTCATATCGTTCCACCAATAAATCTCCTTAAGGTCATGATACATTTTCGTGGAACCTAGTTGTACAAAATATCTGGAAATATGTGCCTCTGCCATTACCTTTTCTCGAAGTTCGTTCACGTCCGAAACACATAATCTGCCTTGACACCGCATTACACCATCTTTGCTGCTGTGTACAAATGTTGAGGTCTTGTCATTTAGAACTGCTTCCTTTACCCGAACTAATGCTGGATCCATGAACCGTTTTTCCTTGATTTCCGCGACCAATGATGATTCTGCTCCATTATGCACCAAAACATTCCCCTCGTCTGACGCAGAGATACGAACCCCCAAACTGGCTAATTGGTAAACCTCTCGAGACTGGGGTCTCCGATACATACCCAAATGAGCCAAACTACCCATGGATCTCCGACTAAGAGCATCGGCTACCACATTTGCCTTCCCTGGATGGTACAATATGTTCATATCATAGTCCTTGAGCAATTCTAACCACCGCCGCTGTCTCAGATTTAGCTCCTTCTGCTTGAACAAATACTGGAGGCTCTTGTGGTCTGAAAACACATCTACATGAACTCCATAAAGATAATACCGCCATATTTCAAAGCAGACACAACCGTCGCAAGCTCCAAATCATGTGTCGGGTAATTCTTCTCGTGATTTTTGAGTTATCTCAAAGCATACTCTATAACCTTTCCGTGCTGCATCAACACACACCCTAACCAACCATGGAGGCATAACTTTCACCTTAATACTTTACATCGATAGCGGAACATCCTTACTATATTCCTCATACATAAGACCTTCCACGAATTGAGTTCCACTATAATTTCCTTGATGTGGTTACGACCCCATGTGAACAATTGCTACTAACTCTTACGATTCTTATCAAAAGGCATTACTGAGTGAGTTTTCTCATATGACCTCCTATCTCAAATGAATAGCACTGGCTAACTTGCACATATACCCCGAATAACACTAACTTGCACGGCATTGTATCGAAAGTAAGGTAACATTGTGCTCTAACTTTTCTTAACCAACCTCTTCTCCCCATATGTGCATTATAGAATTTAAGAAATTGCACTACTTCCCCTGTGAAATTTCCTACCATCCCTCATTACGGTTAAACACCTCTAAAAACGTATATCAACAACCTTTATATGCGTATGACTTAGGAAGGGTCACTAGCCCGAGAAGGGTATTCTCTGGAAACTTTAAATCCTCTTCAATACTTCAACAACAACTTTTGGTTTCACTCTTAAGTGTAAGGCTTAGTCCACTTGATTCTATCTCGGATGAGTAACTCGCCTTATTCCCCATGTTATAGTTACCAATAAAGTTCCCTGATATTGCCGCTTAAGAGTTATCATGCCAAACACGTCTAGTCTGTCACGAGTTTTCATCCTCTTTCAATCCATTCCGAACCTTTCATTCCCATCTTTTTTTGCGGATAGTGCATAATTAATAGCTTTAATGTTCCACACATTTGTCTGTCTCTTGTGAATTTGAAAAATCATTATGTCTTGTTTAATCATTTTACAGTACCACAACCTCACCAATGATAACCTCGCTTCCCATTGTGTGTAGACATGAACTATCTCTAGACCTCTTTAGTTGATATTCAGTGTCATCCAAGTCGGTTGCATCGCGGTTAATCCCTTATAACTTTTATTAACACTTGTGCCCTAAGTGAGTCCACCATTCCGATGCAAAAATTATTTTAAATAACCATGACCATCTCAATTTAAAGGTTTTCTCCCCATTTCTTCTCACCTCATTCTTCCTAGTTAGTGAATAGCCACGCACTCTTCCATATATTACGTGGTCTCTTACCTTAGGCATTCCATCCGGCTCACCTCTTAACTCTTATTGGGACATATGTAGCAATGAGTGTTCGTCTGAACATCACTTAACACTTATCTATTTGTAAGGCTCTTTAGAGGCTTTCTATCAAGCCCCAATTACCATCTTGGGTTGTTGTGGCAACACATTCATTTCTCTCACTCGTTCTGGCTTTCTTAGTATCCCGAAACTTTGTTTAAATCACAAATCTATGATTAGCCCGTTCTAGGAACTCACAATCTTTCACATTTGACATATGGTACCTCCTTGGGTCCCATTTCTCCCGACCTTATGACAAGTAAAAGTCTCTTTACAAACATACTCTTATTTTCTAGAATCGTTGACCCTATCAGTTACATTGCCATGCGTGAAGAATTTACATTCCTTAATCTCTTTTCTAGACCACACATGTCTTCACCAAAATATTCAAATATCATAGCTACATGGTCTCGCTCTTGTTTCATTGTATTTAAGTAGCCTCACGATGGTCCTCCCTCTCCCACATGGGGAAAATATCCTGGATCTTGACACAAGTCTTGAGTGTAGAAACTTTAGGAACATATGCCTCATATATCAATCCCTCTTATATATATACTCGACCATTAGGAAAATTTAAGTCACCATAGCATTGATCTCATAAGTTCCCTTCTCCTATTCAGCCACGTAGGTATGGGATTCCATGTCCCCACGCATATCCTTTATGAGTGTAACGCAACTTCGTACATTTCTGGGTCCTTATAACGTTCGTAAGACAAGGGTCTTCTCACCTAGGGTCCAATTGAGTCTTATTTCATAACTTTTTACCTCATATGAGAGACTTACACTCTCCCCATTAATCTCTTAGTCATTATCTCATATATCACGTGCTTATATAACCAATATTCTTTCACACCTTACGATCAATTATATACTTCTTGCACTAACCATGCTTGCTATTTAAGCTTACATATCAATTATCAAATCAATGCCTCTTCGTGCGGGTAATCACTTCTAATCCTTTCCCCAAATAAAGTATACTTGTAGTACTATGTACTTATACTATATATATTCATACACTTTATTCAACAAGATACATGTGCAATCTCCATAACACCCATGTCTTTTCCCATTGGTCATGACATATGACAACACTACATGAAATAGACGAAAGAGCATTTAAACTTACCTTGAATCTCAACGCACGGGTTACAAAACAATCTTATAGTCAAGCTTTATCGCACGATTTGGAGTGATGAAGAAGGGTAATATTCCTAAATGTCCGTGCAGCCCCCTACTTATATGATGTGGTCGACAACACACCTATAAGCAGGGCACTACTAGACACGGCTCCGAGACATCCTAGGACACTTTAAAACCATAGGCTCTGATACCAAGTTTGTCACGCCCCAAATCGAGGGACATGACCGGCGCTCTGACCGGGTTGCCCCAGTCAAGCGGACCTGGGTGCCTTCCATTCCCACGCGTTACCCCTGTGTTGACTGTTACTCATTAACCAAAATATCTTACCAACAATGACTGATTTCACAATGCATAAACATAACCATGTGATTTATTTACTAACAAGTTCATAATTTATATTTACAACGCCCCATACGTATACATAGGCCACAATCCCACAGTTTACATGTCTACGGAGCCTCTAGGATACAAAAGGGAAATACAATACTTGCCGGTAACAAGGCTCCGGCTATACCTTTCAAAACCAAAATGAAATCCAAACCGAAGTGGCAAGAACCACACAAGGCCCCGAGGAATAAAGGGGCTCACCAAGACGGGCAGTGGAAGGAGAAGAATACTACTGCCGACGAGCTGAAGTGCCTGCTACTGATCCACCTACAATCATGACACGAATGTAGCGCCCCCGGCAAAAGGGACGTCAGTACACTTAAATTGTACTGGTATGTATGGACAAACTTTGTCCCAAGTAAACTCAAGCCATTAAATAAGAGTCACCGTGTTAAGACAACCAATAGATTACATCAAGAAATCAATTAAGCTAACTAACCATGTTCCCAACCTTTTACTCATTTCAGATAAGCCTCAACACAAGCACATTCAAGGTCACAAATGGAACAACGACCAATCAACAACATAAATTGCAAGTAGTCAAACATAGGAGCAATCAGTGCTCCCCAGGTTGCAAACTCTCCTGTTGTCTCCTTTCACAATTTCACATTATTGATTTATGTATCAATTTTCAATAGCGATTTCGATCGCTTTCCATCCTTATTGCCCCTGACCACCCTTATTACCTCGGCCACCCTTATCACCCCAACCCAAACCTTATTTCACCACGTCGCGGCGCGCGACACGACCCCGCCTTACAGTTGAAAACACAACAATTTCAAACAACAGATAAGGTACTACACACAATTTCAACAAGTTCAAATAAGCAACTTGCACATTGTTTCATGTTCTCAATTACTTCTCAAGCCAATATCACAACCAAGTTACAATGTTACCACATTCAAGAATATTCACACATGTATATTCAACAATTTTCCATAATTCAAGTGTTTCATCTCTTTCCACAATAAACCAATTCTCAAGTGTTTCATTTTCTTTTCCACAAGGTGCCATATAGGCCATCATAATCATTATTCACAAATTCTTTACCCAATTCAACTCTCATTTACCTTTCGGCTCATATTTCTTACCACAACACTCATAGTTCAACAACAACTTTGAATATCCAACAACAACATCAATTAATCACATACAATTTCTCAAATCAACACATGCCAAACAATTTTACACATAAGGGGCGATTTCACAAGAATCAAAATTAGCCATACATACCTGGTGATGAGTTTTCTTCCATTAACTTCCTACTTTATGCTTACCCAAGCTATCTTACTCTTGCCAACCTTGTTCTTGAAGACTCTTACTTCTACTCACTTCTTTTTACTAGAAATCAAGTTCAATAATCATGCATGAGTGTAAAAATTCTATTTTTAAAAGCTATTATATGCAAACCTCTCTTTACCCAATTAAAACTGAAAATCAAAGAAAATAGTTAGGGTTTTTACCTTGAAAATATTGGGGAAGTTGAATCCTTGCCCTAGGATCCCTTGGAATTAAAATGATTGGAACAATCCTTGAAGATGCAAGATTTCTCTCTCTAAAAACCCTCTCTTCTCTCTCTAATTTTTGGTGAGATGATATGATAAAAATGAAGAAGAAAGGTGTTATATTAAAGAAGAGATCGGGTCAAAATGTTACAAAAATCTGGGTCGGGGTCAAATATGCGGTCACTATGCGACCGCAGAACCCACATGCGGTCCGCAAAGTGACCGCAAAATGGCCTCAAAGTTTATGAAGGTTCTGTTAAGGAATGCGGTCACTATGCGGACCGCATGTTGATTCTGCGGTCGCAAAAGTGCACCGCAGATTTGACATGCGATCGCATAGTTGCCGATCTTGAGAATGTTATGATGCTCGTTGATCATGGAGGAATAGAATCCTTGGAATTGAAAAGAAATGTTCTAATGAAGAATGTTGTTGATTTAGAGTACTCACCTCTACGTGTGCTAAATGTCGAAAGAAGATGTGGATTTTCTTTTGTGTGATATTGGGATGTTTTGTTATGTTCTTTGCATTTGTGGGAAATGATATGTAATGTGAGTGTTATTGTGGCTTAGTTGTTGTGTTTTATTATGTAATGATTTTTTTTGCAAGGATTCAATGGAGCCATTCCCATTCATTTGAATATTTTTGTCTATGATTGAGTTACTTGATGTGATAATTAGTTTGTGTCTATAATTGAGTTACTTGATGTGATAATTAGTTTGTTGGTCTAAAATAGTTGTGTGAGTAAACTGATATGGAGTGAAGTGCTAGAGAATTGACTACTATAACTGACTCGTATATGGCCTTGTACAATCCGAAAAGGGTCTAAAATGCCCTTTTACGTTTTAATGTAATTCCACGTGGATTTACATATTTTCCGTTAGTGCATAAGGGCATTTTTAGCACATTTTTAGACTGCAAGGGCATATAAGGGACCAAATTTTAACGGAGGGCTTTGATGTCCTATTTCCTATACTAGAGGGGCATTTTAGGCCCTTATCCATTTATAGTATCAAACTCTTCTTGCCCATCATGAGCGGGCCTAGGGTTTGGTAATGGAGATGTCCCTTCATTACTTTTGAGGGATATGTGTCATAAATCGGAAGTCAGCGGTGTTGACTATTTACTACAGATTGGTCATGATGGGGTTGATCCCCTGCTTGCCAAATGATCGAACATTACCAATACAATTAGTCCCTTCGCTCGTCGGGGTCGCGCCTCTGTCGACTTCGATGGATAGATAGAGCGCCGTAATCGGGGAGGGTCCTTTATAATAAGGTTTTGGAATCGAATTTTTGATTACGAACATAATGTCACTCCGCATGGTCATTTGTAATAGCGCACGTTTTCATGAAAATGAACCGTTTCGTGTATGGTTATGCATTAATGGCGATAGTTGGGTTTTGTGCAGGCAAAATATATTATTTATAACTAGAAAAGGCTTGTCATTTTGTTCTTTACACATTCATTGCTCTTCTAAGAGGATTTTCGAGAAGCTTTTTTTCTGGAAAATCGCACTGTTTCTATTCTTTCGATAATCATCCTCATTGATTTCTCCGATTCCCTCGTCAAAATTCTTCTTTTTCTCGCTCGTTAATTGATTATGGCAGGCACTTCTTCTTGCGGCAATCGCCCCGCTAATACTCCAGCGGTTGAAAATCCCACTTCGGTAAACAAAGGGTTAGAATTGTTGGAGGATGAAGAAATTCCTTCATTCGACGAAATTCTACCTCGATCAGGATATCAACTAATGAATTTCAGTGTACCGGGTGGTGTGGAACAAGGAGATGTTTCTTGTCTAATAGGGGAACTGGGAATAGCCCAAATGCGGGAGCTGTGGCGTATCCCATGTTTCACCGAGATTGCTCTGGCGAAGACTGAGGACAGGGTGCAAATTGATTGTCGGGGGTATTGCTCATGCTATGCATATATCTTTCAGGTAGGGTGCACACTCCCGCCCCCGATGCTGATTGTGGACTTTTGTCGCTATTATGAGGTATGCTCGGCTCTTCTTTCTCCTTATCTCTACAAATGCTCCTCATGTTCATCAAGTATGTGGAGCTGGCGGGTAGGGAGGTCACTCTGAGACATGTGCTCAGTCTCTTCGCTCCCCAAAAATTTTGCGGCACCATGATCCACGCACGCCCATGAGGGTCGAAGAGTTTGATGGTTAGGCTGGACGACGAGGATATTCGTCACCCCTTTGACAATTTCTTCTATATTCAAACTGAACATTTGGTGGTAGACCCAAATGGATTCCCGAATGTTTGGAATTTTGCATGTGAGACCTCATTGCCGACTAGACATCTGCCCTTTCAACTTTCCTTATGCTTTGTACCTATTATTAGTAACTTACCTTTATTTTTGTGATGACCCAAAGGGTCATCACTTATTTTATTAATCATTTCGAGCTTCTGAGGCCTTAAAAACCTCATTCCATGTTGCCTCGATTTACGTGCACAATCCGAGCATGTAGCCGAAAGATGTTGTGATAGAAAATATGAATTCTATGAGAAATTTGGATAAAAATGATATTAATATTGATATGGTTGACTTCGGTCAACATTTTTGGTAAACGGATCCGGACCCGATATTGGATGGTCCCGAGAGGTCCGTAGGAACATATGGGACTTGGACATGCGTCCGGAGTCGAATTCTGAGGCCTAGAGCCCAAGTTATGAATTTTCCTATGAAATTGTTTTTGATGTAATTGTTAAAGGAAAATGAATTAATTGACCTTGGTATCGGGCTCGTATTTTGGTTCCGACGCCCGGTACAAGTCTTAAATATTATATATGTGATTTCTGTAAAGTTTGGTGACATTCGGATGTCGTTTGAGAGGTTTTGGACCTTGAGTTCCAAGTTTGAAAGTTTTGAAAACCAAAAGTATGAAAATCATGAATTTGAGGCTTGATTTGATGAAAACGATGTGATATTGGCGATGTGATAGCACGAACAAGTTCATAATGTGTTTTTGAGGTTGTGTACATGTTTGGTTTGGAGCCCGGGGGGCTCGGGTAAAGATTTGATAGGCCGTTGGATTAAATTCTGAAATGTTGCACTGCTGGTTTTTCACCCAGCTGTTGGCTTCGCAATTGCGAAGTATTTCTCGCAATTGCGAAGGGGGCGGTACAAGGCAGGGCTCGCAAATGCGAACCCTGATCGCAAATGCGAACCCCTCATGACCCAGCCTTGTTCGCAAATGCGAACAAGTGTTCGCAAATGCGAACAAGTGTTCGCAAATGCGAACATCCCATTGTCCTGCCTATGTTCGCAAATGCGAACAATAGTTCGCAAATGCGAACAATGCCCTTTACTGCCTGTGTTCGCAAATGCGAACATTAGTTCGCAAATGCGAACACTGCCCTTTCCAGCCTTGTTCGCAAATGCGAACATATGTTCGCAAATGCGAAGCCCCCAGATTTGCCTTGGCTTTGCAAATGCGAACAAAAGTTCGCAAATGCGAACTTCCCAGCCTTAGCTTATTTTTCAAACTCCAGAAATTGGTCGGGGTTCGCAATTGCGAACCCATGTTCGCAAATGCGAACACGGAGACCTGTAAAACACGATTTTCAGTTCATTTCTTCACTTTTTACAAAACAAAAACACCCATTTGCGATTCTTCACGGAATCCTTCTTCATCAAAACAATTGTAAGTCACTTTTTACTTAATTCTTTCAATTCCTAACATCATTAAACATGTTTTTCATTAGAAATCAAAGGTTTTCATGGTAGAATTTCTTGTTTTTGTTAGAAAATAGGGTTTTTCATAAATTGGGAAATTGGACCTCGAATTGAGGTACGATTTTGAAACAAATCATATACATGAACTCGTGAGGGGATGGGTAACCGGATTTTGTTCCTAACCCCGAGTTCTGACCATGTGGGCCCAGGGTTGAAATTTACTATTCCGGGCAAAATGTTGTAAAAGTTGTATTTGGTCTTAAGAATTAGTTTGTTGAGTAGTATTGATGATATTAAATCAATTGTGTATAGATACGATTGGATTGGAGCCAAATTTGAAAGAAAAAGACATTTCCACGGATTGAATTGTTCATAAACATTCGAGGTAAGTGTTTGTTCTATCCTAGCTTGAGGGAATAGGATTATGTGTTATGTGTTATGTGATCGAGTGCGGTGTATGGGACTGTGCTGACGAGCATCCATACACTGGCGTCTAGTATGACCGTGAGTCGTTGGAAAATGATTATTTTGAGATATATTATAGATGAATTGTTATTGTTCTCCCTTGTCGGGACTTGTTGTGAAGATGATTATTGATTGCCCTTGTTGGGACAGTTTATGAATTACTGCTTCTTTCTTTGCCCTTAACTGTGATTGTTATTTGGGTGAGGAAGAGTGATAATGCACGAAGGGTGATGCCGTGCCATGTTTATTTATTTATGCACGAAGGTTAATGTCGTGCTAGGTTTTATTGATTATGCACGAAGGATCATGCCGTGCCCTGGTTATTGAACCATGTACGAAGGATCATGCCGTACTATGGATGTGAGGATGAGAGTAAAAGCACGAAGGGTGATGCCGTGTACTTTATTTGCTTATTTGGTGAGGATGAGAGTAAAAGCACGAAGTGTGATGCCGTGCAACTGCTTGCTATTCCTTGACTTGATATTACTTGTGTTTCCATTATACTTTGTTTTTCCTTGTGAATTTATTAACTGTGTTGTTAATTGTTGAATTCTTTGAGATATTCCTTATTGTGTTATTACCTGGTTATTTCTTTTTATTCTGTGGTATACATATATATTGAATTGCACAGGTTTATGTGGGTGTCTGGTCCTAGGCTTGTCACTACTTCGCCGGGATAGGCCGGGCACTTACCAGCACATGGGGTCGGTTGTGCTGATACTACACTTCTGTGCGTTTTTGCACAGGTCCAGGTTACGATCAGGAGCAGCAGCAGTAAATCGATTGTGTGGGAGTTGATCACATTTGAGACCGAGGTAGCTTGCAGACGTCCGCAGGCCCGGCGTCTCTCTCTTTATTTATGTTACTAGCCGTAGTCTCTTTGTTCCGAGACAAACAGAATTATGTTATATTTCTTTCAAACTTTTATGTGTAGTATTCGGTAGTAGTTCGTGAGTTGGTGACTCCACGTCTTGGGTAGAGGATTTCAGTATGATTTTCATCTTGTAATTAGTTATTTCTATTTCGATAAAGTATTCCGCATTTATTTAATTAAAATTGTGTTAAAAGTCGGGTAGTATGAATACAGTGGCTTGCCTAGCGACCACGAGTAGGCGCCATCACGATCCCGATGTTGGGGGAAAATCCGGGTCGTGACAAGTTGGTATTAGAGCTCTAGGTTACATAGGTCTCACCACTCACGAACAAGCTTAGTAGAGTTTGAGAGGTAGGTACGGAGACGTGTGTACTTGTCCTCCAGAGTCTATTGAGTTAGGAAAGAGTCTCTCATTTGTTCTTTCTTGTCGTGCGACTTGTTCCTCAATTACTGATTGAATTTCTATTCTGTCCTTTCGCAGATGGTGAGGACACGCGCTTCTTCGTTCGCTGACCAGCAGCCCGAGCCCCAGGCAGCTCCTATGAGGGGCAGGGGCCAAGGTCGTATCAGAGGCAGTGGTAGGGGTAGAGCTCAGCCCCAGGCAGCTACCCCAGAGGTGGAGCCTCATATTGAGATTGACGAGGAGGTTCCGGTTCCAGCAGCTCCAGTGGGCCCAGCTCAGGTCCCAAGAGAGGCCTTATTTACCTCGGATCTCCGGGATGCTTTAGTCAGAATAGCGGGATTTATGGATAGCATTGCCAGAGCAGGTTTATTACCGGTTGCACCAGCCGCTTCTCAGGCTGGAGGAGGGGCCCAGACTTCTGTTGCTCGTACTCCGGAGCCAGTAGCTCCTCAGCCTCAGGCACCAGTGGTTCAACTAGATGTGGCCACTCAGTCAGGTACCACAACTTAGGCCGGAGATAGAGCGGCCATGACTTTTGATTCCTTATGGGGACTTGATCGATTCTCCAAGCTATTTACCACTACCTTCAGCGGTGCCACTTCTGAGGATCCCCAGGATTTCTTATTCAGCTGCCATGAGATTCTCAAGACTATGGGGATAGTGGAGTCCAATGGAGTTAACTTTTGTACATTCAGACTTTCAGGATCCGCCAAGACTTGGTGGAGGGATTATTGTTTGACTCGACCAGCAGGGTCCCCGGCTTTATCATGGGATCAGTTTGCAGAGTTATTTCTGGAGAAGTTTCTCCCTGCTACTCAGCGGGATGCACTTCGGAGGCAGTTTGAGCGCCTCCACCAGGGCACTATGACGGTCACTCAGTATGAGATGAGATTTGTTGATTTGACTCGTCATGCAGTGGTGATACTTCCCACAGAGCGGGAGAGGGTCCGCAGGTTCATAGATGGGCTTAATCAGCCAATTAGACTTCAGATGGCTATAGGACTGGGGAATGATATATCATTTCAGGAGGCAGCTAATGCAGCACGTAGAGTTGAGATGGCTCTTGCTCGGGAAGGTGGTTATTCTTCAGACAAGAGGCCTCGTCATTCAGGCAGGTTTAGTGGTTCTTCTTCTGGTGGCAGAGAATCTTTCGACAGAGGCCAGTTTTCCGGGCCTTTCCATTCCGCCCTTCAGGCTTCACAGGGTGGACGAGGTGATCGTGGTTTTCGGGGGCATTATTCAGACCAGCCTCCTATTAATGCTCAGCCTCTTCGGAGTGTTCGTGGAGGCCATTCGGGTCGTCGGGGCCAGCAGCCCTATCAGTCTAAGAGTTGCTACGGTTGTGGTGACCCGGGTCATTTTATCAGGTATTGCCCTTTAGCAGCGGGCAACTCTCAGCGGCGAGGTCCTCGTCCTATGATACAGGCCCCAGCTGACCCTCAGCCTGCCCAGCCAGCCAGAGGTGGGGGTAGAGATTATAGAGGTGGAGGTCGAGACCGCAGAGGTGGAGACCGTCCAGCCAGAGGCCAGTTGATGGTCGTCCTAGAGACGCAGCTCAGAGGGGAGGTGCAGATCCCCGATTCTATGCTTTACCAGCCAGGCCAGAGGCAGAGGCATCAGATGCCGTGATTACAGGTACTATTCTTATGTGTGGCAGAGGTGCTTCAGTATTATTTGATCCTGGATCTACATATTCCTATGTGTCTTCCTACTTTGCACCGTATTTGGCCGTGCCCAGCTATGCTCTAGATATTCCGGTTTATGTGGCTACACCGGTGGGTGACTCCATTGTAGTCGATCGAGTGCATCGTTCGTGCGTAGTTATATTTGGGGGTCTTGAGACCCGTGTTGATCTGTTGCTTTTGGACATGGTAGATTTTGATGTGATATTGGTGATGGACTGGTTGTCCCCATACCATGCTATTCTTGATTGCCATGCTAAGACTGTGACCTTAGCCTTGCCAGAATCACCCCGATTAGAGTGGAAGGGTACCTCAAGCCACTCCGTTCGCACTGTTATTTCTTATGTTAAGGCTCGACGCATGGTCGAGAAGGGGTGTCTAGCTTATTTGGCTTATGTTCGTGATTCCAGCGCAAAAGTTCCTTCCATTGAGTCGGTCCCTATTGCACGGGAGTTTCCGGAGGTTTTTCCTTCAGACCTGCCGGGCATGCCACCCGACAGGGATATTGATTTCTGTATTGATCTGGCACCGGGCACTCGGCCCATCTCTATTCCACCCTATCGTATGGCCCCGCCGGAGCTAAAAGAGTTGAAAGATCAGTTGCAGGACCTTCTTGAGAAGGGCTTTATCAGGCCGAGTGTTTCCCCCTAGGGAGCTCCTGTATTATTTGTAAAGAAGAAAGATGGCTCGATGCCGATGTGTATTGATTACCGGCAATTAAACAAAGTGACAATAAAGAATAAGTATCCACTGCCGAGGATTGATGATTTGTTTGACCAGCTCCAGGGAGCGAGGGTATTTTCTAAGATAGATTTGAGATCAGGCTACCATCAGCTGAAGATCAGGGCGGCTAACATTCCTAAGACAGCTTTTCGCTCTAGATATAGGCATTATGAGTTCTTGGTCATGTCCTTTGGGTTGACCAATGCCCCGGCAGCATTCATGGAGTTGATGAATCGGGTATTCAGGCCTTACTTAGATCTGTTCGTGATAGTCTTCATAGATGACATCCTGGTGTACTCCCGCAGCCAGGAAGAGCACCAGCAGCACCTCAGAGTGGTTCTTCAGACTCTGAAAGATAACCAGCTATATGCCAAATTTTCTAAATGTGAGTTCGGGCTGAGTTCGGTAGCATTTCTGGGTCACATTGTATCGGTGGAAGGTATTCGGGTAGACCCAAAGAAGATTGAGGCGGTCCAGAAAATTGGCCTCGACCGGCTTTAGTGACCGAGATCCGGAGTTTCTTGGGATTAGCGAGGTTACTACCATCATTTTGTAGAGGGGTTTTCTTCATTGCAGCCCCGATGACCATGTTGACCCGGAAGGGTGCCTAGTTCCGAGTGGTCGGAGGAGTGTGAGGCGAGCTTTCGGAAGCTCAAGACGGCCTTGACCACCGCACCAGTGTTGGTACTACCTACGGGTGCAGGGCCTTATACAGTTTATTGTGATGCATCTCGTACGAGGCTTGGAGCGGTATTGATGTAGGATGGTAAGGTTATCGCTTATGCTTCGAGGCAATTAAAAATACATGAGAAGAATTATCTAGTTCATGATCTTGAGTTAGCAGCAATGGTTCATGCCTTAAAGATCTGGAGGCATTATCTATATGGTGTGACATGTGAGGTGTACACCGATCACAAAAGCCTACAGTACTTGTTCAAGCAGAAGGAGTTGAATCTACGACGGCGGAGATGGTTAGAGTTGCTAAAAGACTATGATGTTACTATCTTATATCACCCAGGGTAAGGCCAATGTGGTGGCCGATGCTTTGAGTAGAAAGTATGCCAGCATGGGTAGTCTTGCATACATTCCGGTCGGTCAGAGACCATTAGCTCTAGATGTCCTTAGCCAACCGGTTTGTGAGATTAGACATTTCTAAGCCTAGCAGGGTGTTAGCCTGCACGGTCGCTCGTTCTTCTTTATTAGAGCATATCCGTGAGAGGCAATTTGATGATCCTCATTTGCGTGAGTTGAGAGATACAGTACAGCGGGGAGGTGCCACACAGGTAAATCTAGATGATGATGGGGTATTGAAATTGCAGGGTCGAGTTTGTGTGCCCAATGTCGAAGGGATTCGAGAGTTGATCTTAGCAGAGGCCCACAGTTCGCGGTATTCTATTCACCCAGGCGCCGCGAAGATGTACCAGGACTTACGGCAACACTATTGGTGGCGCGGAATGAAGAAAGATATCGTTGCGTATGTCGCTCGGTGTCTAAATTGTCAGCAGGTGAAATATGAGCACCAGAGACCTGGTGGTGTATTCCAGAGGATTGAGATTCCCGAGTGGAAATGGGAGCAGATTACTATGGACTTCGTTACTAGACTTCCTTTGACTCGAAGGAAATTTGATGCTATTTGGGTCATTGTTGATAGGCTGACCAAGTCAGCACACTTTATTCCAGTATCTGTCTCCTACTCGTTAGAGAGGTTAGCGGAGGTTTACATTAGGGAGATTGTTCGTCTCCATGGAGTGCCAGTATCTATTATCTCTGATTGGTGTACGCAGTTTACCTCGCGGTTCTGGAGAGCGGTCCAACAGAAGTTAGGCACCCGGGTTCAATTGAGTACAACATTTCATCCTCAGACGGATGGCCAGTCCGAAAGGACTATTCAGATTCTAGAGGACATGCTTCGAGCCTGTGTTATTGATTTCGGAGGCTCGTGGGACCAATTTCTGCCATTAGCAGAGTTCGCCTACAATAACAGTTACCAATCTAGCATCCAGATGGCTCCGTATGAGGCGTTGTATGGTAGGCGATGTCGATCACCGGTTGGATGGTTTGAACCGGGAGAGGCTCGGTTGTTGGGTACAGACTTAGTTCAGGAGGCCTTGGATAAGGTCAAGACTATTCAGGAGAGATTGCGTTCAGCTCAGTCCAGGCGGAAGACTTATGCGGATCGTAAGGTTCGAGATGTAGATTTCATGGTTGGCGAACGAGTATTGCTCCGAGTGTCGCCTATGAAGGGCGTGATGAGGTTCGGGAAGAAGGGCAAGCTCGGCCCTAGGTATATTGGTCCATTTGAGATTCTAGACAGAGTGGGAGGGGTGGCTTACAGATTAGCTTTGCCGCCTAGCTTATCAGCCGTGCATCCAATTTTTCACGTATCTATGCTTCGGAGATACCACGGCGATCCCACACATGTGTTAGACTTCGATACTGTCCAATTGGACAATGATCTATCTTACGAGGAGGAGCCGGTGGCCATTCTAGACCGGCAGGTTCGACAATTGAGGTCGAAGAGTTATCCTTCTGTGCGTGTTCAGTGGAGAGGTCAGCCTCCTGAGGCATCGACCTGGGAGTCCGAGTCTGATATGCGGAGCCGCTACCCACACTTGTTTCCTGACTCAGGTACTTCTTTCTTTCGTCCGTTCGAGGACGAACGGTTGTTTTAGAGGTGGAGATTGTGACGACCCAAAGGGTCATCACTTATTTTATTAATCATTTTGAGCTTCTGAGGCCTTGAAAACCTCATTCCATGTTGCCTCGATTTACGTGCATAATCCGAGCATGTAGCCGGAAAGATTTTGTGATATAAAATATGAATTCTATGAGAAATTTGGATAAAAATGATATTAATATTGATATGGTTGACTTCGGTCAACATTTTTGGTAAACGGATCCGGACCCGAGATTGGATGGTCCCGAGAGGTCCGTAGGAAAATATGGGACTTGGACATGCGTCCGGAGTCGAATTCTGAGGCCTAGAGCCCAAGTTATGAATTTTCCTATGAAATTGTTTTTTATGTAATTGTTAAAGGAAAATGAATTAATTGACCTTGGTATCGGGCTCGTATTTTGGTTCCGACGCCCGATACAAGTCTTAAATATTATATATGTGATTTCTGTAAAGTTTGGTGACATTCGGATGTCGTTTGAGAGGTTTTGGACCTTGAGTTCCAAGTTTGAAAGTTTTGAAAACCAAAAGTATGAAAATCATGAATTTGAGGCTTGATTTGATGAAAACGATGTGATATTGGCGATGTGATCGCACAAACAAGTTCATAATGTGTTTTTGAGGTTGTGTACATGTTTGGTTTGGAGCCCGGGGGGCTCGGGTAAAGATTTGATAGGCCGTTGGATTAAATTCTGAAATGTTGCACTGCTGGTTTTTCACCCAGCTGTTGGCTTCGCAATTGCGAAGTATTTCTCGCAATTGCGAAGGGGACAGTACAAGGCAGGGCTCGCAAATGCGAACCCTTTGGCCCAGCCTTGTTCGCAAATGCGAACAATTGTTCGCATTTGCGAACAATTGTTCGCAAATGCGAACATCCCCTTGTCCTGCCTATGTTCGCAAATGCAAACAATAGTTCGCAAATGCGAACAATGCCCTTTATTGCCTGTGTTCGCAAATGCGAACACTGCCCTTTCCAGCCTGGTTCGCAAATGCGAACATATGTTCGCAAATGCGAAGCCCCCAGCTTTGCCTTGGCTTCGCAAATGCGAACAATTGTTCGCAAATGCGAACCTCCCAGCCTTAGCTTATTTTTCAAACTCCAGAAATTGGTCGGGGTTCGCAATTGCGAACCCTTGTTCGCAAATGCGAACACAGAGACCTGTAAAACACGATTTTCGGTTCATTTCTTCACTTTTTACAAAACAAAAACACCCATTTGCGATTCTTCACGGATTCCTTCTTCATCAAAACAATTGTAAGTCACTTTTTACTTAATTCTTTCAATTCCTAACATCATTAAACATGTTTTTCATTAGAAATCAAAGGTTTTCATGGTAGAATTTCTTGTTTTTGTTAGAATATAGGGTTTTTCATAAATTGGGAAATTGGACATCGAATTGAGGTCCGATTTTGAAACAAATCATATACATGAACTCGTGAGGGGATGGGTAACCGGATTTTGGTCCTAACCCCGAGTTCCGACCATGTGGGCCCGGGGTTGAAATTCACTATTCCGGGGAGAATGTTGTAAAAGTTGTATTTGGTCTTAAGAATTAGTTTGTTGAGTAGTATTGATGATATTAAATCAATTGTGTATAGATACGATTGGATTGGAGCCAAATTTGAAAAAAAAAGACATTTCCACGGATTGAATTGTTCATAAACATTCGAGGTAAGTGTTTGTTCTATCCTAGCTTGAGGGAATAGGATTATGTGTTATGTGTTATGTGATCGAGTGCGGTGTATGGGTTGTGGTGACGAGCATCCATACATTGGCGTCTAGTATGACCGTGAGTCGTTGGAAAATGATTATTTTGAGATATATTACAGATGAATTGTTATTGTTCTCCCTTGTCGGGACTTGTTGTGAAGATGATTATTGATTGCCCTTGTTGGGACGGTTTATGAATTACTGCTTCTTTCTTTGCCCTTAACTGTGATTGTTATTTGGGTGAGGAAGAGTGATAATGCACGAAGGGTGATGCCGTGCCATGTTTATTTATTTATGCACGAAGGTTAATGCCGTGCCATGTTTTATTGATTATGCACGAAGGATCATGCCGTGCCCTGTTATTGAACCACGTACGAAGGATCATGCCGTACTATGGATGTGAGGATGAGAGTAAAAGCACGAAGGGTGATGCCGTGTACTTTATTTGCTTATTTGGTGAGGATGAGAGTAAAAGCACGAAGGGTGATGCCGTGCAACTGCTTGCTATTCCTTGACTTGATATTACTTGTGTTTCCATTATACTTTGTTTTTCCTTGTGAATTTATTAACTGTTGTTAATTGTTGAATTCTTTGAGATATTCCTTATTGTGTTATTACCTGGTTATTTCTTGTTATTCCGTGGTATACATATATATTGAATTGCACAGGTTTATGTGGGTGTCTGGTCCTAGGCTTGTCACTACTTCGCCGGGATAGGCCAGGCACTTACCAGCACATGGGGTCGGTTGTGCTGATACTACACTTCTGTGCATTTTTGCACAGGTCCAGGTTACGATCAGGAGCAGCAGCAGTAAATCGATTGTGTGGGAGTTGATCACGTTTGAGATCGAGGTAGCTTGCAGACGTCCGCAGGCCCAGCGTCTCTCTCTTTATTTATGTTATTAGCTGTAGTCTCTTTGTTCCGAGACAAACAGAATTATGTTATATTTCTTTCAAACTTTTATGTGTAGTATTCAGTAGTAGTTCGTGAGTTGGTGACTCCACGTCTTGGGTAGAGGATTTCGGTATGATTTTCATCTTGTAATTAGTTATTTCTATTTCGATAAAGTATTCCGCATTTATTTAATTAAAATTGTGTTAAAAACAGGATAGTATGAATACAGTGGCTTGCCTAGCTACCACGAGTAGGCGCCATCACGATCCCGATGTTGGGGGAAAATCCGGGTCGTGACAATTTTGTAGCTGAAAAGTTGCTGCCTCCTCCCTTGGAAAGGATCCGAGACTGGGTTGAGGCAGTGCTTCCCTGTACTACAGGCATTCGTACCTAGGCGACATTCTGGGAGAGGCATGGTCGCATGCCTGTGACAGGTGGGAATCCGGCCCTTTTTCTTATCTATTTTTTTTTGTTCTGACTATGTCTATTGATTTGTTTGTCCATTGTATCCAGAGAGGCCACGCCGCGTCAAAGCTCCACAATTGGCATTCCGTCGGCCGGATGCACTCGCTAGACTAGCAGCTACGCCTATGCCCCATCAAACACTGATGGCGTCATCGGTTGAATCGTTAACGACCGCGTCCCCACCTCGAGCTATGCCGCAAAATGAGAGGCCATCAGGGCTTGTTCGTTCTCGGAGGGCTCTCCTGCAAATGATGAGGAAGATAGGCCTTTGCAAAAGTGGCGAGTGGCATTTGGGATGGCTCATCCATCGGCGATCAACTTAGATTCTACCCCGATAGACTCGAAGGGCGGTGCGGCTGTGGTGCTCACTAGCAGGGAAAATGAGTTAGTTGGATTTGAACCTGTTGGTTCTAGCCATGGGAATGTAGAAGTGTTGGCGATCCCGTCCGAAGTTCATGTTGCCGAGGTAGAGGGTCGATCCTTGCAGCCGTCATTAGGACTCATGTTGTGCGATTGTCAACTATGGCAAGTTGCTCTACATCAACGTTCACAGATAGGGGGAGGAACGTGGTCGAGGATGAGGGTGAGTATGAGTCTGATTTGGGCCCCAA
The DNA here is from genome assembly GCA_032618575.1 of Nicotiana noctiflora. NCBI lineage: Eukaryota > Viridiplantae > Streptophyta > Magnoliopsida > Solanales > Solanaceae > Nicotiana > Nicotiana noctiflora. The sequence goes on along the minus strand of JASVEL010012659.1, from coordinate 68,819 downwards.
CAATATTCATATATTTGAGGAGGGCATCACCACTTTTACGGTGCAGGCAGGAGGGCCAGCCCATTTTATTGAGGTTCCCTCGGATTTGAATCTATTAAATGAAAGGAATAATTTGGTGTCACCGTTCGAGTTACTATGTTCGGAGGCCAAGTAAGTGTCTTTGATGAGCGTTTTGAATATCGAAGTGGTGGATGAAGTGGCCATGATGGGCCTTAGGGTACGTAATACGTCCATATCTCCTCCTTCCCGTTCTGTTTTATCCTTTGCCCTAGCCTTTCCTTTCCTTTGTTTTGCACACTTACTTGGTGGTGGTGGAGAACATCTGTAGAGCCAAGGTTCACTCGAGGTTCTTTCTGAAGATGTTGGGGAAATATCACTATTACTGTTATCGGTTGCGAGGGCTACGTGACCGTTTACGGGACAAGCCCGATAATCAAGCTTTGGGTGAGGAGTTGGCGAAGCAGGACCAGCAGCTATTGGAAGCTCTCAATGGTAAACATGCTCTTGAAGTGTAGATTCATCAGAAGGATGACGAGCTTGAGGTAGGGAAAAGAGTTACAGATGAGTGTGCATACTTGTAGGGAAGTGTCACGACCCAAACTGGAGGACCATGACTAGCACCCGACCATACTTGCCGAGCACCAACGTACATTTTATCTAACCTTCTTTATTATCTTTTAGGGCTGACGAGAGTAATATAAATGGTAGACATGGATCATGGACAACCAACAATAAAATATGATGGCATGAACCTACATAACATGGGATGACCGGACAATCAAGAAACTATATACATATGCTTCAAGCTACCACGCTAAAATAAAAGACTATACAACAAAAACCAGCCGACCAAGCATACCAAACTATACATGAGTCGACACTTGTCTATGAGCCTCTAAAGGAACATAAGTGCTGCAACATAGCCGGAACAGGGCCCCGACATACCCATAATGTCTATAACAAAAATGTATTCCAAGACCAAGGCAAGTCCGGAGAAGGGATCTCGCCAATCACCGCTGAACTGTACAACCTACTGTGATGTGGGAGCTGCACCTGCCAGTTTATTAGGACCTACAGCACGACATGCAGCGTCCATAAACAAAAGGACGTTAGTACGAATAAAGTACTGAGTATGTAAGGCAGACAACCATAAATACGAACAGTAATGTAAGAAGGGATAGAGAATATACAACCTGTAACATCTGAGGGCTACTGACATGAAATGCATGATAATATCTATAAAATACATAATCTTTTAAAACATACGCCTCTGTGGGAATCATCATCATCATATCGTACCCGGCCGTAATAGGCTCGGTAAAAACGTACCCGGCCATTATAAGGCTCGGTAGAATCGTACCCAGCCACGTGGAGCTCGGTAAAACCCAATTGATCAGTGGTTGCACAATAGGTGCCGTACCCGGCCGACTATAGTGCGGCTCGGTAGAGTAAAATAGATACATATATATAATGCATGCTCGACTTATGGAAACACCTTGTAGACTTTTCGGAGTGACGTAAGGTCGGTATCCTATGTACAACTTATTAGGACTAACTCTTCACTATGAACCTTATAGGAATCAGGAAGTACCAACAAGATTGATAACATAAGAATAAGAGAAGCAACATCAACATCAATCGTTCCATAAGAGGGGAAACAATGTAAGTACTGCTAGCTTCTAAGAGTAGAGTATCTTTGGAAGCTCGTTCATTACATTATGTACAATTGGAGTCATGCAAAAGAAGGAAAGGGATAGCCTCACATACCTTGTATATACTGCCCCAATCTCGAGCTATGCAAACGTCACGACTCCTTAGTCTACAATAGGAGAAATGACACTATCGTTAACGTTTAAGCGTCGCAACTATTATGTACCAACCACAATCTATTTTGTGATGAAACGGACAGCACCTCCCCTATATATATGACTTCACACCATTCAAAACAATCACTAAACAGCCTAAAAACATCAATAATAATCATATTGAGCCTCCTAAAACAGTCCACACACAACCTAATCACTTCATACATACGATGACCACTATAGTCGCATCAAACAACCCAAAAATATTACGAAGAACTAGCAGACCACAACCCAACATATATATGGTATTTCTACACACCCTTCCTCCTCCAAAACTGCACAAAACAGTAATAAAAAATGCAGCCCAACAGCAACACAAAACAGTCCACAAAACAGTCCGCTACAAGTGAATAACTTGAACTCACGGCTTCCGATCACCGTCCCGTGAGTTCTTACGTGTATATAACGAATTACCACGAATTAACAGAAGAATAAATGTATGAAATATAGCAGTAAACTCACCTTACTTGTTGGATAACTCATCCTTTATCGTGGTTCTTCAAACTCTAGTGTTTACCCCCAATTTGAACTCGAAAGAGAGGGAAAATCAATTAGGGTTTGTGGATAATTTTTGGGAGGAAGTTTGCAGGGTTTTAGGTCTGGTTATTTGAGAAATATAATGAGGGATATATTACAGAAGATAAGCCTTTTAATGGGCTCCTTTTCTGACCCGAAATTGCCTCTTTTGGGCCGTCATTTAACCAAGTAGTTGGCCCACCTACTTGTCACCTAGCAGCTTGTGCAGTCTCACAAAAATGTCTATATCTCTCTATTCCAATGTCGTATTGATAAACGGTTTAATGAGTTAGAAACTAGACTCATAGATCTTAAATTTGGTGGATAGATCACCCAGTAATTCCAATTATATTGGGAGAAAATCTTAATAATATTTGACCTAAAGTTTAAGTAAAACTATGAACCTAAGTTGCAACAACTTTTGTCGACTTTTGTTTCATAACTCGTTTGACTTCAAGACTTATGATACGGATATTATATGATTCAAATACCATAAAACATGACCTCCTAAGTATATTAAACATCTATTGATTTACCCAAAAGTATGAGTTACGGCATCCTTGATTCGTTTAACTTCTAATACTTGTTAATCACCCTATGCACCCTTGTATCACTTAAGATCAATCGGATTAACTTCTTATCATCTCAAGGATAATTCCTTCTTGGATTTGTGTTAACTAACATATGTAATGAACAAACGTGTGTGGATATGGGGAGTCCAAATCATCGTGGATTCCAGCGAAAATATTTGGTCAATTTTCCCCTATAAAATGGTCACTAGCCAAATTTGCAAGCAGTGAACCTCAAAGTATTGCCTCACAAGGCTACACAAAGCATTATGAACATGGACATTATTTACATATCACCATTTTGTATTAAGGAAGAGTGTTCTCAAGTTATTGCTTACCTCATAAAGCCGTTTCACCTTTACAATGTATCTTGCATTCCACCAACATCCTTGTTATCATTCTGGAATAGGTAAGGGTATTTAGACTTCATCTCTTCTTCCGCTTCCCATGTCATTTCTTTCATATTCTTGTTCCTCCACAATACTTTGATGGAAGCTACATCTTTTGTTTTCAGCTTGCGGACTTGTCGATCTAATATAGCCACTAGCACTTCTTCATATCATAGATCCTCTGTAACTTGAAAATCTTTGATAGGGACAACTCAAGAAGGGTCTCCAATACATTTTCTCAACATAGATACATGTAATACCAGGTGGACAAATTCTAATTTGGATGGCAATTCTAACTCATAAGCAACTTGTCCAATTCGTTGAAGAATTTTATACGGACTGATATACCTTGGACTCAGCTTACCTTTCTTCCCAAAACACATAACACCCTTCATTGGTGAGATCCTTAGGAAAACCTAATCATCAACCTCAAACTCTAGATCATGACATCGGACATCAGAATAAGACTTTTGCCTGCTTTGTGCCGTCCTCAATCGTTCCTGTATCACTTTCACCTTCTCAATGGCTTGGTGAATCAAATCGGGCCCATATAATTCTGTTTCACCGACTTCAAACCATCCAACTGGTGATCTACATCTCCTCCCATATAGTGCCTCATATGGGGCCATTTTAATACTAGAATGGTAGCTATTATTGTAGGCAAATTCTATGAGTGGAAGATGGTCATCCCAATTTCCCTTAAAATCTAGAACACATGCTCGTAGCATATCTTCCAATGTCCGAATGGTACGTTCAGCCTGTCCGTCAGTCTGCGGATGAAATGCAGTGCTGAGATTCAGCTGTGTGCCTAAACTTTTCTGAAACGACCTCCAAAAGTTAGCCGTAAATTGAGCTTCTCGATCTGATATAATTGATACCGGCACACCATGAAGCCTAACAATCTCCTTGATATACAACTTCGCATAATCTTCAGCCGAGTAAGTTGTCTTAACTAGCAGAAAATGAGCACAATTTGTAAGTCGATCAACTATCACCCACATAGAGTCAAACTTATGATAAGATCGAGGTAATCTAATAACAAATTCCATATTAATCACCTCCCATTTCCAGGTCGGAATCTCTATATTTTGAAGCAATCCGCCGGGTTTCTGATGTTCTATCTTTACTTGTTGACAATTGGGACACAAGGCTACAAATTCTGCAATAGACTTTTTCATGTTTTCCCACCAATACTGCTCCTTGACATCATGATACATTTTTGTTGAGCCAGGATGGATGGAATATCAGGGTTGATGAATTTTATTCATAATCTTTTCTCGCAACCCTGCTACATTCGGCACACATAATCGGCCCTGGTATCTTAGTGCCCCATCTCCTCCGATCTCAAAAGCCGTAATTTTACACTGCTGAATGTTCTCTCTCAATCGTAGTAATATAGGATCTTCATATTGCCGTGCTTTTACCTCGGCTACCAAAGATGATTCTGATGTATTTTGTACAGTAACACTTCCGTCATCAGAGTCTAACAATCTGATTCTCATATTGGCTAGCTGATGAAGCTCTTTAGTCAACCCTCATCCACCTGCATCAACATGTACTAAGCTTCCCATTGACTTACGACTGAGAGCATCTGCCACAACATTGGCTTTACCGGGATGATACAATATCTCGGCGTCGTAGTCTTTCGGTAATTCAAGCCACCTACTCTACCTCAAATTCAACTCTTTATGCTTGAAGATGTATTGTAGACTCTTGTGATCTGTGTAGATTTCAACATGGATGTCGTATAAGTAGTGCCCCCATATCTTCAAAGCATATGTTACTGCAGCCAATTCCAAATCATGGGTTGGATAATTCTTTTCATGTTTCTTCAATTGTCTTGATGCATATGAAATCACCTTCCCATGCTGCATCAACACGCACCCCAAACCTATACCTGAGGCATCATAATATACCACATATCCTTCTGTTCCTTCAAGGAGAGTGAGCACCGGTGTGGATGTCAATCGATCCTTCAGCTCCTGAAAACTATGTTCACAAGTGTTAGACCACTAGAACTTGGTAGCTTTCTGTGTTAACTTAGTCAATGGTGCTGATATAGAGGAAAATCCTTCAACAAACCACCTATAATATCCTGCTAGCCCCAGGAAGCTACGGACTTCTGATGGTGTTGTAGGTCTCGGCCAATTCTTTACTGCATCAATCTTCTAAGTGTCAACACTAATACCCTCGTTAGATATCACATGGCTAAGGAATGCTACTGAGTTCAGCCAGAATTCACATTTGGTGAGCATAGCATATAACTTACGATCCTGAAGCATCTGTAATACTATCCGCAAGTGGCCCGCATGTTCCTCCTCCGAACGAGAATACACCAGAATGTCATCAATGAATACAATCCCGAACACATCAAGATAGGGCCTGAATACAGTATTCATGAGATCCATAAAAGCTTGCTGGGGCATTTGTTAGCCCGAACAACATCACCAAAAACTCAAAGTGCCCATATCTTGTCCGAAAGGCCATCTTTGGAATATCCGTCTCCTTAACCCTCACCTGATGATACCCTGAACGTAAGTCAATTTTTCAAGAAATACTTGGCACCCTGGAGTTGGTTAAACAGATCGTCAATTCTTGGAAGTGGATACTTGTTCTTTATAGTAAACTTATTCAACTGCCGATAGTGGATAGACATCCGTAATGACCCATCTTTCTTCCGCACAAATAGGACTGGCGCACCCCAAGGTGATGTGCTAGGCCTAATGAATCCCTTATCCACCAAGTCATTTAATCATGCCTTCAATTCTCGCAACTCTGCCGGGGCCATTCTATATGGAGGGATAGAGGTCAGTTGAGTGTCAGGCAACACATCAATGCTAAACTCAATCTCCCTTTCTGGAGGAAGGCCTGGGAGTTCATTTGGGAAAACATCTGGAAATTCATTGACCACGGGGATAGATTGTAGAGTAGGCATCTTCGCCTCCGCATCCCTAACGAGAACAAGATGATAAATGTAACCTTTTGAGATCATTTTCCTTGCCTTAAGATAGGAAATAAACCTACCTTCGATGTAGCAATGTTCCGCTTCCATTCAATAACGGGTTCACCAGGAAATTGAAACCTAACCATCTTCATACCACAGTCAACATTTGCATAGCGTGAGGCCAACCAGTCTATTCCCAGTATCACATCAAAATCAACCATTTCTAACTCAAATAAATTTTCCGAGGTTTGACGACTACAAATCATCACAGTGAAACCTCTATATACCATTCTAGCAATCACAAAATCTCCTATTGGAGTAGATACCGCAAGGGGTTTACTTATCAACTCAGGTTCAATGCCAAACTGATTAGCCACAAAGGGTGTAACATATGATAATGTAGATCGCGGATCAATAAACACATATACATCATAAGAAAACACAGACAATATACCTGTAACAACATCTGGAGACGACTCGAGATCCTGTCGACCTACTAGACCATAGGTTTGATTTTGAGCACCATTCGAACTCGGCCCTGCAGCTCTACCTCTACCATGACATGTCGACTGCTAAAAACCCCGTGCTGGAGGTCGAACTAATGAGGAAGAACCAGATATAGATCTAGTCGGCTAAGCCATACCATCACATCCCCTGTTAGGACAATCCTGCATCATATGGCCAGGCTGTCTGCAAGAATAACACGCATCAGAACTCGACGGCACAGTCCAAAGTAGGCCTTGTCGCACTGATCACAACGTGGTGTTGGGGGTTTCGTCTGACTAGTATCCCTGTGATGTTGCGATCCAGATGCCTGCGAACTCTGACCTGGACCGGAATAGGATCGATCATATCGAGGCCTCTGAAACTGTGGAGGAGCACTAGCTACAGATGGCGCCGAACTCCTCAAAGACTGGGGCCTGGCGCTGCCTCTGAAGTCATCAAAATACGTTGCAAATCTCGCCCTCTTATGCTGGCCCCTTTTCTGCTCCCTATCTGCCCTCTGCTGGCGCTTACGATCCTCTAGGGTCTGGGCATAAGCTTGAATACGGGAAATATCCATGCCTTCTACTAAGGAGGCTGTCATACACTCATTTATCAGATAGGTTCCCAACCCGTTCACGAACAAATGCACCCTATCACTCATCTCGGCCACCATATGGGGAGCATACCTTGCTAAAGAATCAAATTGCATACTATACTCTCGCACACTCATATTACCTTGTCTAAGGTTCAAGAACTTATCAGCTCTAGCTCGTCGTATCTCAACTGGCAAATAGTGACGAAGAAAGGCCTCAGAAAAATCCTTCCACACAGCTGGAGGAGCGTTCGGACCCCTGGATCTCTCCCAACTATCATACCAGAGAACCGCTAAATCCCGTAGCCAATAAGAAGCCAACTCTATTGCCTCTGTATCACTAACATGCATAACCCATAGTGTACGATGAACCTGGTCAATAAAAGTCTACGGATCCTCCTTGGGGTCTGATCCGGTAAACACTGGAGGGTCTAAATTAATAAAATCACGAACTCTCGTACTAACTGGTTTATCAGCAGCACCTGTATTCTACCTGTGAGCCTGAGCAGCTACCAAGCTAGTCAAAAACTGCAAAGCACTTCGCATATCCTGGTCTGTAGTGCCAGACGGAAGATCTGGAGGTGCTGGGTGCCTCCTAATATCCTCTGAAGGAGACGAATTAGATGAGGTATGAGACGGCATCTCAGTTTGAGCCTCACTTTGGCCTGCTTTGGCTTGGGGCACCTGACTGGTACCCTCTCCCGCAACTGTATCAAGCTGTCTACTAATTGTTTGCTTCCTAGTCAAAGGCATCGCTGAAAGAAAAAAAGGTGAATATTAGAGACGAACACTTAGGACTCAACTCTATGCACGATCTAGATTCAGAAAGAAGGTAACAATCCTAGATGTCATCTAGCCTCCTGATTATAAATGTGGTGCGCTACACATCCATAATGAAGACTCTACTAGACACGGCTCATAGACAATCCCTAGGCCAAACCTGCTCTGATACCAAGTTTGTCACGACCCAAACTGGAGGACCATGACTAGCACCGGACCATACTTGCCGAGTACCAACGTACATTTTATCTAACCTTCTTTATTATCTTTTAGGGCTGACGAGAGCAATATAAATAGTAGATATGGATCATGGACAACCAACAATAAAATATGATGGCATGAACCTACATATCATGGGATGACCGGACAATCAAGAAATTATATACATATGGTACAAGCTACCACGCTAAAATGAAAGGCTGTACAACAAAACCAGCCGACAAGGCATACCAAACTATACATGAGTCGACACTTGTCTATGAGCATCTAAAGGAACATAAGTGATGCACTATAGCCGGAACAGGGCCCCGACAGACCCATAATGTCTATAACAAAAATGCATACCAAGACCAAGGCAAGTCCGGAGAAGGGATCTCGCCAATCACCGCTGAACTGGACAACCTACTGTGATGGGGGAGCTGCACCTGCCTATCTATTAGGACCTGCAGCACGACATGCAGTGTCCACAAACAAAAGGACATCAGTACGAATAAAGTACTGAGTATGTAAGGTAGAGAACCATAAATACGAACAGTAATGTAAGCAGGGATAGAGAATATACAACCTGTAACATCTGAGTACCTCTGAGGGCTACTGACATGAAATGCATGATACATATGTATAAATACATAATCTTTTAAAACATACGCCTCTGTGTGCATCATCATCATCATATCGTACCCGGACATAATAGGCTCGGTAAAAATGTACCCGACCATTATAAGGATTGGTAGAATCTTACCCGGCCACGTGGAGTTCGGTAAAACCCAATTGATCAGTGGTTACATAATAGGTGCGTACCCAGACACGTGGAGCTCGGTAAAACCCAACTGATCAGTGGTTGCACAATAGGTGCCGTACCCGGCCGACTATAGCGCGGCTCGGTAGAGTAAAATAGATACATATATATATAATGCATGCTCGACTCATGGAAACACCTTGTAGACCTTTCGGAGTGACGTAAGGTCGGTATCCTATGTACACCTTATTAGGACTAACTCTTCACTATGAACTTAATAGGAATCAGGAAGTACCAACAAGATTGATAACATAAGAATAAGAGAAGCAACATCATCATCAATCGTTCCATAAGAGCGGAAACAATGTAAGTACTACAAGCTTCTAAGAGTAGAGTATCTTTGGAAGCTCGTTCATTACATTATGTACAATTGGAGTCGTGCAAAAGAAGGAAAGGGATAGCCTCACATACCTTGTATATACTTCCCCAACCTTGAGCTATGCAAACGTCACGACTCCTTAGTCTACAATAGGAGAAATGACACTATCGTTAACGTTTAAGTGTCGCAACTATATGTACCAACCACAACCTATTTTGTGATGAAACGGAAAGCACCTCCCCTATATATATGACATCACACCATCCAAAACAATTACCAAACAGCCTAAAAATATCAATAATAAACATATTGAGCCTCCCAAAACAGTCCACACACAACCTAATCACTTCATACATACGACGGCCACTATAGTCGTATCAAACGACCCAAAAATATTACGAAGAACTAGCAGACCACAACCCAACATATAAATGGTGTTTCTCCACACCCTGCCTCCTCCAAAACTCCACAAAATAGTAATAAAAAATGCAGCCCAACAGCAACACAAAATGGTCCACAAAATAGTCCGCTACAAGTGAATAACTTGAACTCACGGCTTCCGATCACCGTCCCGTGAGTTCTTACGTGTATATAACAAATTACCATGAATTCACAAAAGAATAAATGTATGAAATATAGCAGTAAACGCACCTTACTTGTTGGATAACTCAGCCTTTATTGTGGTTCTTCAAACTCTAGTGTTTACCCCCAATTTGAACTTGAAAGAGAGGGAAAATCAATTAGGGTTTGTAGATAATTTTTGGGAGGAAGTTTGCAGGGTTTTAGGTCTGGTTATTTATGAAATATAAAGAGGGATAGGGAAAATCAATTAGGGCTTGTAGATAATTTTTGGGAGGAAGTTTGCAGGGTTTTAGGTCTGGTTATTTGTGAAATATAATGAGGGATATATTTCAGAAGATAAGCCTTTTAATGGGCTCCTTTTCTGACCCGAAATTGCCTCTTTTGGGCCGTCATTTAACCAAGTAGCTGGCCCACCTACTTGTCACCTAGCAGCTTGTGCAGTCTCACGAAAATGTCTATATCTCTCTATTCCAATGTCGTATTGATAAACAATTTAATGCGTTGGAAAATAGACTCATCGATCTTCCATTTGGTGGGTAGATCACCCCATAATTCCAATTATATTGGGAGAAAATCTTAATAACATTTTACCTAAAGTTTAAGTAAAACTATGAACCTAAGTTGCACCAACTATTGTCGACTTTTGTTTTATAACTCGTTTGACTTCAAGACTTATGATACAGATATTATATGATTCAAATACTTTAAAACATGACCTACTGAGTATATTAAGCATCTATAGATTTACCCAAAAGTACGAGTTACAGCATCATTGATTCGTTTAACTTCTAATACTTGTTAATCACCCTATGCACCATTGTATCACTTAAGATCAATCGGATTAACTTCTTATCATCTCAAGGATAATTCCTTCTTGGATTTGTGTTAACTAACATATGGAATGAACTAACGTGTATGGATATGGGTTGTAACAGGAATGTTGAGGGAGATAGAGTTGGAAGCTGAACAGAACCGAATCAAGGCAGTGGAGGTGGCTACGGAATGGAGCAGAATACTAACGGAGCTGGAGAGTGAGGTTGCACCTTTAAAATTTTGGGAAAAGGGCTACTCATCAAGAGTCGTAGCGTTGGAGGAGTCAATTCGTATGCATGAGTCCCGTCTCGAGTCGGAAAGGGAGACGACAACCCTTCAGGAGGTGGGGCTCGAGGAGCGAATTTGTGTTCTTGAGCATGATGGTTAGGTTATGTTGGACCAGATTACGGGTTTGGAGGAAGAGAACCAGTGACTGCAGAACCAGACTGGTCCATCTCAGACTATTGTTTCCCCATAGTTTCATGAACTCTAGGTTTATGCCGAAGGTCAACGCAATGTTTATAAGAACTTATTAGATGAGGGTGTCATAACCGAGGACGTCTATGAGCCAGAAGGCATGTGACAGTCGTACCGACTGTGGTTATGATATGGCGACACCTCAAGCTGACAATGGCGTGGGTTGCAGTGACGAGGATGGCGGTGTTGGCGCTGAGTAAAGAAAATATTTGCTATTGTCTGTTAAGTTTCTTTATATTTTGTTCTTCGATCGGCGCTCGGTTGTTCCTTGTGATTTTTCTATATTTTTCTACTGTTTTGACCAGCTGGTGCAGGGTGTAAGCGGGGGTACTCGCGATTTTAACTTTGTTGATAATTGCGCTCTTTTTCTCATCATTTGTCTTATTTTTACTCCGTTTTCGGTCTTTCTTCTTTAATTTTACAGATATGTTTGGAAGGGCGATCATCCCTCAAATTCGAATGAGCCTGTTATGCCTTGACTAACCCGATGGCGATAGCCTTTTGGTATGATATAACCGGGGAAGGGTAGTTGCCTTGTAATGACAGCGATTGATTTTTCTCCGTCCCGACCCTAGTGAGGCTTGTGTCGGATTTGATGATTTTGAAGATAAGGGCACTTAGCCAAAGCCCCAGTTTGACCTAGGGTTGGATTGACATGTTTTGGTGGTGGAAGGCGCTTGGCCTTGGTCCTGCTTCAACTGAGATCTAATCTACTATGTTTTGATGGCGAAGGAACGTAGACTGAGTCCCGGTTCGACTAAGGTCGAACCTGCTATATTATGATGGCGAAGGCACTTAGCTTGAGTCTTAGTTCGACTAACGTCGAACCTACTATATTTTGAGGGTGAGGGCAAGTAGCCTGAATCCCAGTTCGACTAAGGTTGAACCTGCTATATTTTGATGGCGAAGACACGTAGCCTGAGTCTCGGTTTGACTAAGGTCCAACCTACTATATTTTTAAGGCAATGGCTCATTGCCTAAATCCCGGTTTTGCTGATGTCGAACCTGCTATATTTTGATGGCAAATGCACGTAGATTGAGTCACGGTTCGACTGTGGTCGAACCTACTAAATTTTGATGGCGAAGGCACGTAGCTTGAGTCTCGGTCCAACTGAGGTCGAACCTTCTATATTTTGAGGGCAAGGGCACAAAGCTTGAGTCTCGATTCGACTGAGGTCGAACCTCCTATATATTGATAGCGAAGGCACGTAGCCTGAGTCTTGATTTGACTGAGATCGAACCTGCTATATTTTGATGGTGAAGGCACGTAGCCCGAGTTCCAGTTCGACTGAGGTCGAACCTACTATATATTGATGGCGAAGGCACGTAGTCTAAGTCCCAGTTTGACTAAGATCGAACCTGCTATATTTTGATGGCGAAGGCACATAGACTGAGTCTTGTTCGACTGAGGTTGATCATTCTATATTTTGATGGCAAAGGCACGTAGCCTAAGTCCTGGTTCGACTGATATCGAACTTGCTATATTTTGATAGCGAATGCACGTAGCTTGAGTCCCACTTTGATTGAGGTCGAACCTGCTATATTTTGATGGTGATGGCACGTAGCTTGAGTCCCAGTTTAACTGAGCTCGAGCCTGCTTTATTTTGATGGCGAATGAACATAACCTGAGTTCAGTTTCTGGCTTGATACAGCCCTGTGCCGACTTCTGGAAAGACGCCGCATTAGGGGTAAAGGAAATGCCTCATATCTTCGTTTTAAGGGAGAGGATGGGGGATTCTTTTTCCTATCTAGTATTTTTTCGGATATCAATTTCCCTTGAAGCATTCGAGTATTAAGCGGTCGATATTCTTCCTTTGGTTCGTTTGAGTTGGACTGCTCCTTTGGCTTCGACTCCAGGGAGAAACTATACAATTTCGCTAGGAAATCCTCACAGATGGCGCCAAATTGTTTGGTGAATAATTATTGAATACTTTCCAAGCAAATCAATTGAAATAATTCAAGGTTAAAATCATAGCCAGACATAATTAATCACTAAATTAAAAGATAAACTTGAGACATAAAAAAAATCAATTGTGGGACTATGTAAGCCGGATTCTATTCATCAACATAACTTGACATGCCTCTACTTGAAGAGGTTCAGGATCTTACATTGATCTTGTTTATTACTCCCCTTGAGGAGTATAAATTTCTATTTCTGAGATATTCAGAATTCTTTATCGAAGTAGTTTGACTTGCCTCTCCTTAAAGTGGTGCAGGATCTTTTATTGATCTTGCCTCCCCTTGAAGCGGTTCAGGATCTCACATTGATCTTGTTTATTGCTTCACTTGTGGAGTATAACTTTTTGTCTCTGGTGCAATCAGAGTTGTGTCGAAGAAGAATCTCCCCTTAAGAGGTTCTCTTTTTAGTATTTATAATCTTAAACTCCTCTTTCCCGTCATGAGTAGGCGCAGGGTTTGGTTATGGAGATGTCCCTTCATTTATTTTCAGTTAAACTTGTCATAAATCAGAAGTCAGCGGTGTTAACTATTTACCACAGATTGGTCGTGATTGAGTTGATCCCCAGTTCGCCGAATGATCGAATATTCACCAATACAAACTTCATGCATTGATTATTTTAAAATTACTTTGCAACATCAGGTAAAATATTGTTTTCTTGGTTTTCCATCTGGTGTCCGGTACCTACATTGGGGCCCAATCAAATCCGGGTTCGCCCCGGGAAGTCCCACATTGGGGGTAAAGCGCTCCCTAACAAAGGCGAATCTATACCTACAAACTTGAACCCAAAACTTTTGGTAAGGGTGAACGAGACCTCTGGTGTTAGGTAAAATATTTTACAACAATTGGTAACTATTTATATATATACCTTTAATAATAAATCCTTATTACATTGATATTACCATGTCAAAATTCTAGTAGGTCATTCGCCGAGTGAAATCTTCAAGATGTTTCATTTAAATACCCTTGGTAGTAAATCTGGTTTTTCCATTCAAAATACAACATTTCTCCTATAGTCATGGGGTTTGTTCTCTTTTCCCAAATGCCTTCATTTCTTCTTGTCTCTACACTTCTCTCTTTCCTAATAATATCCCCTCTTCTCATGCCCAAAATTCTCAACAAGACTACTTGGATGGTCACAACAATGCTCGTGCAGAAGTAGGCGTGGAACCTTTGACTTGGGACGACCAGGTAGCAGCCTATGCGGAAAATTATGCGCCTGTGTCGACTTCGACGGGCGGATAAAGAAACGTAATCGGGGAGGGTCCTTTATAATAAGGTTTTGGAATCGAATTTTTGATTAGCGAACGGAGTGTCACTCCGCATGGCCATTTGTAATAGCGCACATTTTCATGAAAATGAACCGTTTCGTGCATGGTTATGCATTAATGGTGATAGTTGGGTTTTGTGTGTAGGCAAAATCTATTATTTATAACCAGAAAAAGCTTGTCATTTTGTTCTTTACACATTCATTGCTCTTCTAAGAGGATTTTCTTGAAGATTCTTCTTCTGGAAAATCGCATTGTTTCTATTCTTTCGATAATCATCCTCATTGATTTCTCCATTTCCCACGTCAAAATTCTTCTTTTTCTGGCTCGTGAATTGATTCTGGCAGGCACTTCTTCTTGCGGCAATTGCCCGGCTAATATTCCAGCGGTTGAAAATCCCACTTCGGTAAACAAAGGGTAAGAATTGTTGGAGGATGAAGAAATTCCTTCGGTCGACGAAATTCTATCTCGATCAGGATATCAACTGATGAATTTTAGTGTACCGGGTGGTATCGAACAAGGAGATGTTTCTTCTCTAATGGGGGAAGTGGGAATAGCCCAAATGCGGGAGTGGTGGCGTATCCCACGTTACACCGAAATTGCTCTGGCGAAGTTCGAGGATAGAGTGCAACTTGATAGTCGGGAGTATTGCTCGTGTTATGCTTATATCTTTCAAGTAGGGTGCACACTCCCACTCCCGATGCTGATTGTGGACTTTTGTCGCTATTTTGGGGTATGCTCGGCTACGCTTTCTCCTTATCTCTACAAATGCTCCTCATGTTCATCAAGTATGCGGAGATGGAGGGTAGGGAGGTCACTCTAAGACATGTGCTCAGTCTCTTCGCTCCCCAAAAATTTTGCGGCACCATGATCCACGCACGCCCATGAGGGTCGAAGAGTTTGATGGTTAGGCTGGACGACGAGGATATTTGTCACCCTTTTGACAATTTCTTCTATATTCGGACCGAGCATCTGGTGGTACACCCAAATGGATTCCCAAATGTCTGGAATTTTGCACGTGAGACCTCATTCCCGACTGGGCATCCGCCCTTTCAACTTTCCTTATGCGTTGTACCTATTACTACTGACTTACCTTTATTTTGTAGCTGAAAAGTTATCGCCTCCTCCCTTGGAAAGGATCCGAGACTAGGTTGAGGCAGTGCTTCCCTGTACTACAAGCATTCGTACCTGGGCGGCTTTCTGGGAGAGGCATGGTCGCAGGCCTGTGACAGGTATGAATCTGGCCCTTTTTCTTCTCTATTTTGTTTTGTTCTGACTATGTCTATTGATTTGTTTGTCCATTGTGTCCAGAGAGACCACGCCGCGTCAAAGCTCCACAATTGGTTTTCCGTCGGCCGGATGCACTCGCTAGACTAGCAGCTACGCCTATGCCCCATAAAACACTGATGGCATCGTCGGTTGAATCGTCAACGACCGCGTCCCCACCTCGAGCTATGCTGCAAGATGAGAGGCCATCAGGGCTTGTTCATTCTAGAAGGGCTCGCCTTCAAATGATGAGGAAGATAGGCCTTCGCAGAAGTGGCGGGTGGCATTTGAGAAGGCTCATCTATCGGCGATCAACTTAGATTCTCCCCCGACGGACTCGGAGGGCAGTGTGGCTGCGTCGCTCACTAGCGGGGAAAATGAGTTAGCTGGATTTGAACCTATTGGTTCTGGCCATGGGAATGTAGATGCGTTGGTGATCCCATCCGAAGTTCATGTTGTCGAGGTAGAGGGTCGATCCTTGCAACCGCCATTAGGACTCATGTTGTGCTATTGTCAGCTATGGCAAGTAGCTCTACGTTAACGGTCACTGAGAGGGGGAGGGACGTGGTGGAGGACGAGTGTGAGTATGAGTCTGATTTGGGCCCCAACAATATTCGTATATTTGAGGAGGGCATCACCACTTCTACGGTGCAGGCAGGAGGGCCAGCCCATTTTATTGAAGTTCCCTCGGATTTGAATCTATTAACTGAAGGGAATAATTTGGTGTCACCATTCGAGTTGCTATGTTTGGAGGCCAAGAAAGTGTCTTTGATGAACGTTTTGAATATCGAAGTGGTGGATGAAGTGGCCGTGATGGGCCTTAGGGTACGTAATACGTCCTTAACTCCTCCTTCCCTTTATGTTTTAGCCTTTGCCTTAGCCTTTCCATTCATTTGTTTTGCACACTCACTGGTTGGAGGTGGAGAACATCCGTAGAGCCAAGGTTCACTCGAGGTTCTTTCTGCAGATGTTGGGGAAATATCACTGTTATCATGATCGGTGTCGAGGGCTACGCGACCGTTTATGGAACTAGCCCGATAATCAAGCTTTGGGTGAGGAGTTGGCAAAGTAGGACCAGCAGCTATTGGAAGCTCTCGAAGGTAAAAATGCTCTTGAAGTGCAGATTCGTTAGAAGGATGACGAGCTTGAGGTAGGGAAAAGAGTTATAGATGAGTGTGCATATTTGTAAGGAAGGTTGAGGGAGATATAGTTGGAAGCTGAACAGAACAGAATCAAGGCAGCGGAGGTGGCTGCGGAATGTAGCAGAATACTAACGGAGTTGGAGAGTGAGGTTGCGTCTTTAAAATTTTGGGTAAAGGGATACTCGTCAAGAGTCGTAGCGTTGGAGGAGCCAATTCGTGTGCATGAGTCCCGTCTCGAGTCGGAAAAGGAGACGACAACCCTTAAGGAGGTGGGGGTCGAGGAGCGGATTGGTGTTCTTGAGCATGATGGTTAGGTTATGTTGGACCGGATTACGAGTTTGGAAGAAGAGGACTGGCGACTGCAGAACCAGGCTGGTCCATTTCATACTATTGTTTCCCCATAGTTTCATGAACTCTAGGTTTATGCCAAAGGTCAACGCGATGTTTACAAGAACTTATTAGAGGCGGGTGTCATAACCGAGGACGTCTTTGAGCCAAAAGGCCCGTGACACTCGTGCCGACTGTGGTTATGATATGGCGACACCTGAAGCTGACGATGGCGCGGGTGGCAGTGACGAGGATGGCGGTGATGGCGCTGAGTAAAGAAAATATTTGCTATTGTCTGTTGTGATTCTTTATATTTTGTTCTTCGATTGGCCTTCGGTTGTTCCTTGCGATTATTCTATATTTTTCTCCTGTTTTGATCGGCTGGTGCCGGGTGTAAGCAGGGGTACCCGCGATTTTAACTTTGTTGACAATTGCGCTCTTTCTCTCATCATTTGTCTTATTTTTACTCTGTTTTCCGTCTTTTCTCTTTACTTTTACAGATATGTTTTGAAGGGCGATCATCCCTCAAATTCGACTGAGGCTGTTATGCCTTGTCTAGACTGATGGCGATAGCCTTTTGATATGACATGACCGGGGAAGGGTGGTTGCCTTGTAATAACATCGATTGATTTTTCTCTGTCCCGACCCTAGTGTGGCTGGTGTCAGATTTGATGATTTAGAAGATAAGGGCACTTAGCCAAAGCCCAGTTTGACCTAGGGTTGGATTGACATGTTTTGGTGGCGGAAGGCACTTGGCCTTGGTCCTGGTTCAACAGAGATCGAATCTGCTATGTTTTGATGGCGAAGGAACGTAGCTTGAGTCCCGGTTCAACTAAGGTCGAACCTGCTATATTTTTATGGAGAAGGCATATAGCTTGAGTCTTAGTTCGACTAATGTTGAACCTGCTATATTTTGAGGGCGAGGGCATGTAGCCTGAATCCTGGTTCGACTGAGGTCGAACCTGCTATATTTTGATGGCGAAGGAACCTAGCCTGAGTCCCGGTTCGACTAAGGTCGAACCTACTATATTTTGAGGGCGAGGGCATGTAGCCTAAATCCCGGTTTCGCAGAGGTCGAACCTGCTATATTTTGATGGCAAAGGCACGTAGCCTTAGTCATGGTTCGATTGAGGTTGAACCTACTAAATTTTGATGGCGAAGGCACGTAGCTTGAGTCCCGGTTCGACTGAGGTCGAACCTTCTATATTTTGAGGGCGAGACACAGAGCATGAGTCCTGATTCGACTGAGGTCAAACCTGCTATATTATGATAGCGTTGGCACGTAGCCTGAGTCTTGATTTGACAGAGATCGAACCTGCTATATTTTGATGGCGAAGGCACGTAGCCTGAGTCCCGGTTCGACTGAGGTTGAACCTGCTATATTTTGACGGCGAACGCACATAGTCTGAGTCCCAGTTTGACTGAGTTCAAACCTGCTATATTTTGATGGCGAAGGCATATAGAATGAGTCCTATTCGACTAAGGTCGATCCTGCTATATTTTGATGGCAAAGGAACGTAGCCTGAGTCCTGGTTCGACTGATATCAAACTTGCTATATTTTGATGGCGAAGGCACGTAGCCTGAGTCCCGGTTCGACTGAGGTCGAACCTGCTATATTTTGATGGCGATGGCACGTAGCTTGAGTCCCGGTATGACTGAGGTCGAGCCTGCTATATTTTGATGGCTAAGGAACATAACCTGACTTCAGGTTTTGGCTTGATACAGCCCTGTGCCGACTTCTGGACAGACGTTGCATTAGGGGTAAAGGAAATGCCTCATATCTTCGTTTTGAGGGAGAGGATGGGCGATTCTTTTTCTTGTCTGGTATTTTTTCGGATATCAGTTTCCCTTGAAGCATTTGAGTATTAAGCGGTCGATATGCTTCCTTTGGTTCGTTTGAGTTGGACTGCTCCTGTGGCTTCGACTCCTGAGAGAAACTATGCAATTTCGCTAGGAAATCCCCACAGACGGCCCCAAATTGTTTGGTGAAAAATTATTGAATACTTTCCAAGCAAATCAATTGAAATAATTCACGGGTAAAATCATAGCTAGGCATAATTAATCACTAAATTAAAAGATAAACTTGAGACATAAAAATAGTCAATTGTGGGACTATGCAAGCCGGATTCTATCCATCAACATAACTTGACATGCCTCTCCTTGAAGAGGTTCAGGATCTTACATTGATCTTGTTTATTACTCCCCTTGAGGAGTATAAATTTCTATCTCTGGGATATTCAGAATTTTTTATCGAAGTAGTTTGACTTGCCTCTCCTTAAAGTGGTTCAGGATCTTTTATTGATCTTGCCTCTCCTTAAAGAGGTTCAGGATCTCACATTGATCTTGTTTATTGCTCCACTTGTGGAGTATAACTTTTTGTCTCTGGTGCAATGAGAGTTGTATCAAAGAAGAATCTCCCCTTAAGAGGTTCTCTTTTTTAGTATTTATAATCTTAAACTCTTATTGCCCGTCATGAGTAGGCGCAGGGTTTGGTATGGATATGTCCCTTCATTTGTTTTCAGGTAAACTAGTCATAAATCAGAAGTCGGCGGTGTTAGCTATTTACCACAGATTGGTCGTGATTGAGTTGATCCCCTGTTCGCCGAATGATCGAATATTCACCAATATAAACTTCATGCATTGAAAATTTTATAATTACTTTGCAACATCAGGTAAAATGTTTTTTCTTGGTTTTCCATCTGATGTCCGGTACCCACATTGGGGCCCAATCAAATCCGGATTCGCCCCCGGAAGTCCCACATTAGGGGTAAAGCGCTCCCTAACAAAAGCGAATCTATACCTACAAACTCGAACCCAAAACTTTTGGTAAGGGTGAACGAGACCTCTGGTGTTAGGTAAAATATTTTACAACAATTGGTAACTATTTATATATATAACTTTAATAATAAATCCTTATTACATTGATATTACTATGTCAAAATTCTAGTAGGTCATTCGCCGTGTGAAATCTTCAAGATGTCTCCTATAAATACCCTTGGTAGTAAATCTGGTTTTTCCATTCAAAATACAACATTTCTCCTATAGTCATGGGGTTTGTTCTCTTTTCCCAAATGCCTTCATTTCTTCTTGTCTCTACACTTCTCTCTTTCCTAATAATATCCCACTCTTCTCATGCCCAAAATTCTCAACAAGACTACTTGGATGGTCACAACACAGCTCGTGCAGAAGTAGGCGTGGAACCTTTGACCTGGGACGACCAGGTAGCAGCCTATGCGGAAAATTATGCTTCCCAATTGGCTGCTGATTGTAACCTCGTACATTCTCATGGTCAATACGGTGAAAACCTAGCTGCGGGAAGTGGCGATTTCATGACGGCCGCTAATGCTGTCAAGATGTGGGTCGATGAGAAACAGTACTATGACCATGACTCAAATACTTGTGCACAAGGACAGGTGTGTGGACACTATACTCAGGTGGTTTGGCGTAACTCGGTTCGTGTTGGATGTGCTAGGGTTCAGTGTAACAATGGAGGATATGTTGTCTCTTGCAACTATGATCCTCCAGGTAATGTTATAGGCCAAAGTCCATACTAAAATGATGTCCATTTAATTTCACGTTATATGTATGGATTAATTCTGCTTGATATATATATCAAGAACTTAAATAATTAAGTATAGAGTGGAGTACTATATTTGGAATCCTCTGAAGTGGCTATATAATAAGATCAAGTGGTCTTAATAGAAAAATTATGAATTCAACTTGATGTATGATCTGATTATATTATTATGAACTCTTTATTAGTGCTTTTACGATTCATGTGTTGATGACGATCTAGCTACTTGCGATATTATGTGCAAGATCTTATAACGACATGCATTTTCAAACAAAAGGAACCAGTTTACATAGTTTATATAGTCAACTAGAGGACCAAAAACATGAAAATTACCAGGTGGTCGGAGGATATTGAAAGCGGAGTAGCTAGTTTTCAATAACTGAACTGACGGTATAAAAATATTTACGCAATCAAATAATTTATATGGTAATTACAACAATAACAACTCAATTTAATCCCACAAGTAAGGTAGGTGGAAGGAAATAGGTACACATACCTTACCTCTACCATGAGATGCAAGGAGGAAATCATTTATAGGCAATTATAAGTAACTATTTATTGTGAATTATCAATCGTATGGAAAAAAAATTTGTTACTAACCAATTATACTAAACCTACTATAATAGGTTAGATTACATTAATCATGTCATTAGAAGATCTTTAATTTACATTGTCTATTTATACAAGGGGAGCCTTGGCGCAATTGGTAAAGTTACTGCCATGTGACCAGGAGGTTACGAGTTCGAGTCGTGGAAACAACTTCTTGCAGAAATGCAGGGTAAGGTTGCGTACGATAGACACTTGTAGTTCGGCACTTTTTCGAACCCCACGCATAGCCTTGGCGTAACTGATAAAGTTAATACCATGTGACTAGGAGGTAGGGGTGTGCAAATATTTTATCGATTCCATTTTGGCCCATATCGATAATTAATTATCGAATATTGATTTGTACATATGCTTATCATTATCGGTTTAATAAGGTTTTGATTTTTTTTTATTTCGATTTATCGATTTTGGGGCTTATCTATTCGGTTATCGATTACACCAATAAGAAAATTAGCAGGATTCCACGAAAAGTATATCTCGATAAACACGCCTAACTAATGTGGACAAAAAGAAGCGAAAATGCGATGAACACCGTTTATACATTAAAATTGTGTCAGCAAGCACATGCAACGAAAATAAAGTAAGGCATCAAATGTATGCCACCAACACTCCAACGATATTAAAAAAAAATCATCACGGCTAATTCTATTTTTCATTAATTTGAATATCATTCCCTTGAGCTTTAAATATTATCATTCCTTAAATGTGGTAGAAGAAATATTAGGCTTAGGGACTAAGAGTAAAGGAAATGGAAAAAGATAATTTCGAAACTGAAATCGATAAATCGATAAACCGATAACAAATAATTGATTTGATTTATTGATAAACCGATTCAAATGCACACACCTACCAGGAGGTCATGAGTTCGAGCCGTGGAAATATCCTCTTGCATAAATGCAGGGTAAGACTGCGTACGATAGATCCTTGTGGTCCGGTCCTTCCCCGGAACCCGCGCATAACAGGAATTTAGTGCACCGGACTACCTTTGATGTTTATACAAATGTAACTACAAACCCATAATAATCTCACAAGTGAGATATGATTGTTTAGCACAGTGCAGTAACATAACCATCTGATAAGCAGACGAAATTCATAACAGATGCTTTTCTCCTCTTCTCTAGCTGTATTCTTCATTAGTCTATCCATAATCGCTGTTTCTTCCATTTGGTTGTTATTAAACCACACACACAAAGAATTAGAATTATAATGACGGAATAAAACAATTGGATTGTTTTCATTTCTAGTTGCTATCCAATTTTGCTTTTTCCTCCTAGTTCGAAGTCTCTCTTTTGGGTATTGCCAAAAGATTTGCGTCTTTTGATGACGCAACAATAAAATAGTACAAAGGGAAAAGGTCCAAATACAACCATGTACTTTGCGAAAAGGGCCAATTATAACTTTCGTTAAAAGTTTAGCTCATCCACCCCCTTACCGTTACATTATTGGGCTATATACACCCTTGATTTCAGACGGAAGCCACAGCGGATTATTCATCCACTCAACAGCTGCCATGTAAAAATTAATATCCACATAATCCTATTTTTTAATTGTCCAACCCAACCAACTAACCCAACCCTGTAACCCGACCCATTTCATATAACCCAAATACAAAATAATCCTACCCTAAAAACCCTATTCTTACGGCAAATTCCAGGCTTCCTTAGCATAGCAGCCTCGATTGCAGCTTTCAGATCACTGGTGCCATTTGGGGCCTCTCTAGAATTTTTTACAGCAGAAACATCAGGCGTGGATAAATCAGGCCCGTCAGCAGTGCAACTTTCTGTCAAGTGACCGCTTCCTTTACACCTCTGGCAGAAAAGTGACTTCGTACCAGTTCCACTGTGTTTTAAACGTCTCCCAGAATTCTCCCTTATTCTCTCACCAACATTTTTTGTTTCCCTCTGCTGGGACACCCCATCCAACAGACCTTCACCAGCGTTGGATGTTGGTCTCTCAGCAATATAAGAGTTCGATGAAGGATCATCCCTTGCATTACTCTGGTTGGGCTTCTGATCAGAGCTACTAATTTTATTGGCAGCGGGAACTCCAATGGAGATGGATGTGAATGATATCTGCTTCTTAGCTTCATCTGATACATGTAGACCAAAATATATGTCATGAAATGACTGTTAAAAGTAAAAGGCTTTAACTCCCACCCCATCGCCGACATTATGAGTAGAGGATTGAAATACTAAAGGCACATCAATGCAAAGCCACTCTATCTGAATGAACACATACTTCTGGAGTCCTACGAGCAACAACACCAGATGATTTCAATAATGACACAGGTTTGCTGTCAAGTCGACCTGGTCTAGAATCACGGTTATTACTTAAGGAAGAAAGTGGAGAAGGTTTAATTAAGTGATATTTGCTCGGTTTTAGAAGGAGCAGAAGCACCAGAAGAGCGTTCTGATCTAAAAGAACTCTTCCTTTCAAATGGATTTCGTTCTTTTGTATTTGGGTTATATGAAATGGGTCGGGTTACAGGGTTGGGTTAGTTGGTTGGGTTGGGCAATTAAAAAACCTGATTATGTGGATATTAATTTCCACATGGCAGCTGTTGAGTGGATGAATAATCCAGTGTGGCTTCCGTCTGAAATCAGGGGGGTATATAGCCCAATAATGTAACGGTAAGGGGGTGGATGGGCCAAACTTTTAACGAAGGTTATAATTGGCCATTTTTGCAAAGTACAAGATTGTATTTGGACCTTTTCCCTAGTACAAAAACAAAAAGATACACTACGTTGAACCCGGGTCACCCCGGTGAGAGGCGGGTTATACTACTACGACTTGGTTGCTTATAGTTATCAATCTTCATTTGTCACATGCTTACAGAATTTTTAAGCTAAACATTGTTTCGATGATTATCAAAATGAAAATCGATAATGACATTAATTAAATTTACAAAAAGGAATTTCTTTATACAAGCCACGGTTAGGAAAAATTCACCATTTTCATAGCCAGATGCATTCAACTTATAATGGGCAGATGCTAACGGATTAAGGATATGAGTTCTGATATAAATTAAGGGTCCACCAAATTATGTAGAGAATTAGATTCTCTACCACAAAATATACGTACATTGCAGTAAGAAAATGACAAAATAGAATTTTACGTGAAATATTTCCAGCTCACGGGACCAAAAACCACGACCTACCCTTGTAGGATTTCAACTTGGCTACTGAGGAAA
Organism: Nicotiana noctiflora; assembly: GCA_032618575.1. Classification (NCBI taxonomy): domain Eukaryota; kingdom Viridiplantae; phylum Streptophyta; class Magnoliopsida; order Solanales; family Solanaceae; genus Nicotiana; species Nicotiana noctiflora. The sequence goes on along the minus strand of JASVEL010012659.1, from coordinate 44,138 downwards.
CTTTAGATTACAAACTATTGTAACCTATGAATTAACCTCTTGATCCCTCACTAACTTGTAACAACACTATTACAAGCCACTTTGTAATAACTCTCTTACAAAAATTTTACAATTCGATTAACTTTAGCCAAGACACAAACACAAGGGTTCATGATTTACAAAGATTTCCTACAAAATGCTTCTAACTTAGCTCGGTAGGAATTACAAGTAGAGTGCTTTAAAAAAGGTACAACACAACTAAGGACATGTATTAACTCGATACGGGGAACTGGTCCATTGTTATGTTGTTCTTTGTTCTTGTTGCCCTTGAGAGTCACTTGCAAGATTGATAGATGACTTGAGAGAATACTTGACCAATTCTTTAATGTGCGAGTTGATTTGTTTTTACCTTGCTTGATGTTAATAATTTATTTGTGACATCACTTTGAATGATGCAAGCTTGTTAGGTAAAGCGCATTCCTCATAAAGTTGATTGATGCACTGTTTATGTACTGTGGCATGTGCAGACAATAACTTTACAACTAGGGGAGTTGACTTGTAAAATCACCTCGTGAATTGGTAGTTGTTTGTTCCATCTACTGTTCCTTTGAATCTGAAGAGTTGAACTATGTCCCCAATTGGAGACTTGTTGATCTTTACGTTCTTGAGGATGTGTATCAGGTTCCTTATCTGGATCTTAATAATATGTTTTTTAGAGTATGAAGACATAACAATGATACACATATAACCTATCAATTTTTTTTTTATGATGATAAACTTATAATTCAAGTTCTCCCTAAGAACCAGAATGATATTCGCATTTTCTGTATTCTCCCTAAATCTGTTCCCCATCATGTTCTTCCTTAATTATTTTTTTCCCTTTTGGCATCATAAAAAGATCAATAGCAGGCCTTAAACAATGAAAAAGTCTAGCTTTTGTTAACTCTTGCAATATGTGTGCACACTATCATGACTAAAACAAAGAAAAGGAATAAGGCATAAACAACAAATGATGAGACTTTCATTACTTTTGATCATAAAATGGGGAGCGGTTTCATTGTTTCGGAACACATCCACAAAATAAAAGCAACAAAAACAAAAGTACCAGCCATAAACATCATCAGAATAAAAACAAAAGACAAACACTAAGGACTTGACACTTGGGAAGGACATTATTTAGGGAGCACTAGGAGGGAAGGCCCACATAAAGAGGCAAGAGTACGAAGAAGGATGTCCATTCGAGCATTAGTTGACACCTGCTCGTTGAGTAGCCTCTCCTTCATGTCCTCAACCTGTTTCCTGAGGTCGGTATTTTCCTTGGTTAGACGGGCAACTTCTGTGCTTTGAGAGCTACTAGAACCAGGTGCCTCCTGAAGCGGACTTAGCTGACCCTCAAGAATGACATTCCTTTCCTTCAGCTTCCTTATCTCATCAATAACACTTTTTTGAGAGTTGATCGATCAGTTGAGAGATAGTACAAGTGTTGCCAACCCCTCCAACTGTTTTTCAATGAATTCATATCCCTCGAGGGTAGTTTTGGAGAAGGTTTGCTTACAGGTTCCCACTATAGCTTGTCCCAAAGAAAATTTAAAGATCTCAAACACATTAGTAAGAAGGAACCCGCAAGGCATCCCATGATTACCATCCATGAAATATGCTACCTTCTGCATGTGTTCTATCATGATGGTAGGCTGATTGATCGTTGTATAGCAATATCCAGTGCTTCCATGAGAACTAGGTCTGCCCGACCTTGTTCACCATTTCAAACAATAATTGATACACTAGAAGGAGGGCCTTTTTTTGTACCTGTTCCTCATGCTGAACTGCTGCATCCTTCAAGATAGTATTTGGGAATTTGAAAAGTAGGTTCCCTTAACACTAGAGATCAGGTGGTGATTAGAATGAGATAATAGAAAAGTGTGATAGTATATGAGTAATGTTTAGGGAAGGAAATTAGAGAAAGAACTGAAGAATATCCAAATATACTTTACGTCCAAATTTAAATGTCTTTTAACGTCATCGAGAAGACTGCCCGTGTTCACATTTACGACAAATATTGAGAACAGAAAGAAGAATAAGACACATATACACACATATTGTGTTTGGTATTTATCGAAAGGAGAAGAAAATCTGATGCTTGAGCTAAGATAGTAAGATAAGGGGAGAGGGAGAGAGAGTAGAAGGTTTTGGGATAATCTTCTATTATTCACTAATACCAAAACGTGTAACATTTACATTTATATGTATTCTTACTAACTAACTCTAAACACATGTATAATTAATTGTCAACAATAAGCTAGCATTAATCCACAATGTACAAATATTATTGCTTATGTACAACCACACACATCATATAGTAATTTTAACACTCCCCACAAGTTGGGTGATGATAAAAATCTATCATACCCAACTTGTGTGACGACCCAACTCATCGTCTCATGTATTACACCGCCGTTTCCCCCATCTATTGCATCTTCATATTTCATTATTGACATCGGGTGAGTTTCAGTCGAATTGGATTGCTTTGGATAGGAAATGAGACACTTAGTCTCTTTAAGGAAAGCTTGGTTTGGAAAAGTCAACCGGATGTTGACTTATGAGTTAGAGGGCTCTGATATGAATTATGGTGATTCGATTAGCTTCAATGGATGATTTGTGACTTAGGAGTGTGATCAGAAGTTAATTTGAAGGTCCGGTGTAGAATTTGATTTGAATTGGCGAAGTTAGAATTTTGGCGAATTCCGGTTGATATATGGGATTTTGATCCGAGGTTTGGAATGGAATTTTGAAAGTTGCAGTAGCTCCGTTAGATAATTTTGGTTATGTGTGTAGTGTTTCAGGTCATTCGGAGGTGTTTTGGTTGGGTTTTTGATCGAATGTGCAATTGGGAAGTTTTTAAGATACTTAGGCTTGAATCCGATGTGATTTAATGGTCTTAGCATTGCTTGATGTGTTTTGAGGGTTGGAACAAGTTTGAATGAGGTTTTAGGATGTGTTGGTATTTTTGGTTGAGGTCCCGAGGGCCTCGGGGTGAGTTCGGGTGATTGAAAGAGAGTTTTGAAGTTTTGTTGTAGGTTCATTTTGTTGTCATCTGGTATTTCCGTTTCTGCGGAAATGGACTGAAGAAGCGGGTAAAGGAGCGCAGAAGCGATTTTCATGTAGATTTGAGAAGTTCCACAGAAGCGAAATGTGGTTCGCATTAGCGAGTCAGCAAAAGCGGAAATTTAGCTGGAGAAGCAGTTTTGGGCGATCCGCAGAAGCGGAATCCTAGTCGCTTAAGCGAAAGTTAGATTTTTAAAATGAAGATCATAAAAATCTGGGTTTTGGCTGCAGAAGCGGTTCCGCATAAGCGGAAGCGGGACCGCAGAAGCGAAAACGGGCTGTGGACAGAAGCGTTTAAATGTTATATTTCATCCGCGAGCAAGAGGTAGTTCCGACCATTTTTGAGCGACTTGGAGAGCTTTGGGCGAGAAGTTTTTAGGATTTTGACTGAGAATCGATTGGAGGTAAGTCCCTTGGTCTGATTATTCATGTTTATGGTAGAATTCACATGTAAATTGGTGGAAATTCATCAAAAAAGGGGTAAGTTAGGGCTTGAGAAATTCTCAGTTAAAATTGGAATTTGGAGGGTCAAATGGACTCCGATTATCGTAAGTTTGATATGTGTAGACTCATGGCATGACGAGGTTTCTGGTGATGTAAATTTTGTAATTTTTCGAGAAGTGGGTACGGGGCTCAGGTTTTACCAACTTCGTAATTTTTGGTATTTTTCGAGTTCTTTTGATTGGGTTATATTTCTTTGGCATATAATAATGTATTTCTTGTGGTTTTGATCAGATTCGGCATGTGTTGATGATGATCTAGCTACTTGCGATATTATGTGCAAGATCTTATAACGACATGCATTTTCAAATAAAAGGAACCACTTTACACAGTTCATATAATATACTAGAGGGCCAAAAACATGAAAACGACCAACTTATGTGGTCGGGGGATATTGAAAGTGGAGTCGCTAGTTTTTAACAATTGAACTGTCATCTTAAAACTGACGGTATAAAAAAGTTTACACAATCAGATCATTTAGTAATTATATGTAAATATGTATGGCGAATTATCAATTAGTAATATGAAGAAAAAAAATGTAACTAACCTATTATATTAAACTCACTATAATAGGTTAGACTACATTAATCATGTCATTAGAAGATCTTTAATTTAAACTTTCTCAGATTATTCAATAATAAACTCAGAAAAATCTCACAAGTAAGGTATGATTATTTAGCACAGTGCAGTCACATAACCATCAGGTAAGCAGACGAAATTCACCACATTAGGAGTTTCTAATTAACGTTTACTTAGTTAGAGGTGTCAATTGGGTGGGTTGGTCCGATTTTGGGTGGATTAAAATAGGTTGAGATTTGACCCGCCCAAAATTTACTTGGGTTGAGATGGGTTGGATCAACATGGGCTAAAATTTGGGTCGTAATCCAATCAACCAACTCTTAAGAAGCTTTAATTAATTTGTATTATTTTTTTTATTAATTGTGTAATTATTAAATGAGACTTTTTTCTTTTCTTATAGTTGTATATAACATATAAAATGTAAAAAACTATTTTAAAGATATTTTGGAAAAGTTACTCTTGGGCTGAATTTGACAACCCTACTTTGGAACGATTTACAGTCGTACCCCATATTTATGCCACCTTTTAACCTATACCCTATTTTTAAAAACTATTAATTTTGTAACCAACTAATCTGTATTAATATGACCATTATACCCTTTCCAAAATATATAAAAGATGCATCAAGCATACCCAGATTCAAATTCCAGAGTCGTATCTCCTCCATCACTCCGCCTCTCCTGAGATCGCGTATCACAAACCCGATTTGAACGAGATTCAAATTCGAAATTATAAAATACACTATAAGTGTTCAAATTCGTCTAATTTTTATTGGTTGAAGTTGTTTGACAAAATTTACCGATATACTAAATTTGCGTGATGGCACCCAGTCCCCACGACTAGGTAAGCCTAACACGTTGCGAAATATACAAGTTATGAACAGTAAATAATAAATAGCGGAAAAATAATATAAAAGGGAATGTAATCCGTGCCGCTTGGCACATACACCCGTCAAAAACACACTATATATAACACCTCCAAGAATCGGAATCCCACGGGTAACACAGACTAAAAGAGAATATACAACCGTGGCTCTATGTGTAAAGAGTATCTAACAACGAAATGAAGGAAAATATCAACTAATACTATCAGAATAGAAGGAAAGCCTCCGGATCCGTAGACGTAGCAGATCATACCTCGATTCTCCTGAAGTATAACCTCGATCACCGGTAGTGTGCCTGATCAGATGAACCTGGATCTACACAACAAAAAGTGTGCAGAAGAGTAGCATGAGTACAGTACGATGGTATTCGGTAAGTGCCAAGCCTAACCTCGATGGAGTAGTGACGAGGAAGGTCCGGGCCCTACCGAGAATAATAATTATAAAATATTAAATAGTGTAAAGCAGGAGTTAAATAATGATAATTCTAAAATAACAACAATAAAGTGACTACTGCAACCGTCTACAATTAAGCTAACAACAAATAACAAAACTCAATTAACAAGTCCAGGACCTGTGGGAATTGAACCCACAGTCCCATTAACAGTATCTCTGGGTCTCCGGGAATCGAACCAGCAGCCCATGTCTCAGTAAATCTCAGGATCTCCGGGAATCGAACCTGCAGTCCACATCTCAATAATATATCAATAACTCGGGATCTCCGGGAATCGAACCCGCGGTCCACAACAATAACTCAGGATCTCCGGGAATTGAACCCGCAGTCCATATCTCAATAACTCAGGATATCCGGGAATCGAACCCGGAGTCCACAAACAATACCACTCCGGGTCTCTGGGAATCGAACCCACAGCCCTAGGATCTACGGGAATCGAGCCCGCAGTCCCCCAACACAACAAATAAAGAAACACAGAGAGAAGAAATATAATATGCTTAACTAGAACTTCACCGAAACTAGTGCCAACAATTATCAAGAAGTTCAAGTAAGGCAATTAGGCAATTAGACAGTTAAATCCTATCTAATCATGCTTTTCTAACGAATACCGGGTAAATGTAACAATTTAATCATCTAAGAACAGGAATATCACTAATAGGACAATTCAAGTAAAGTGTGTGTTACAACAACCAGCGCATGTACACACCCGCCACCTCGCGTACAAGGCATTTAAACTATCACATAATATCCTAGGGGTGAAAGTTCGCCCACACAAGGTTAGACAAGCCACTTACCTCGACTCCGGTACAAAACCGCTAAGTGACAACTCTCTTTCCACGAATGTCGGCCTCCACAGGTGTAGTATCTGATAAAAATCAATAGAATCACATCAAAATAGGCCAATCGGGCATTACCCAATCAAAACAACTCAAAATACACCAAAACCCACAAGTTGCCAAAACCCGACTTTTGGTATGCTTATCGAAAAATCACAAAAGTTATACATTCGGGTTCCTTATCTCAATACGAGTCCGTGCATATAAAATTTATCGAAATCGGACTCCGTTTGCCCATTCAAATCAAAGATTTCCTAAATTTTAGGCCTAGGGCTCAAACCCACCTTTAATCTCCCATTTTCAGTGAAATAATCAAGGATTTCATGATAAACCAACGAATTAAGGTCAAGAAACTTACCCCCGATGATTTCCCGATAATTTCCCAACGTTTTCCCTTCAAAACCCTCTCTTGGAGCTCAACAATGGCGGTTTTAGTGTGTTAGGCCGCGACTGATATGTTCTGGTTTCTAATTCACTGCCAGGCATTTTCCTTCATCGCGTTCGCGTTGCTTGTCACACGTTCGCGATGCTCTGACCAAAATACCCTTTGCATTCGCGTGACCCCACTCGCGTCAGCGATGCACAGACTGGCTAACCCTTCGCGAACGCAGCGCTGAGCCATGCATTCGCGATGACCTTCTTTCTTCATCCAACCCTCTTTGCTCTTCGCGAACGCGACCTTGGGATCGCGAATGCGGTGCCTCTCCTTCTTCCACTACGCGAATGCGACACCCTCGGATGCGAACGCGATGCTCTGCAGCACCCAACCTACGTGAACGCGAGCCTGGCCCTCGCGAACGCGATGGCTTAAATCCTGCCCAGTGATCTGCAGTTTTTCCGCAGAATTTTCATGTTTCAAAATGCCGGATGATGGTCCGAATTCATCTCGAGGCCCACGGGACCCCAACGAAAACCACCAACATACTCCAAAACACGATACGAACTTGTTACAATCATAAAAACACCATCCTAAACATCAAAATCACCAATTACACACGGATTCAAGCCTAAGTTTCTTCAAAACTTCCGAAACTAACATTCAATCAAAAACCCGACCAAACGACATCCGAATGACCTGAAAATTTGCGGACATATCCAAAATCACATAACGAAGCTACAGAAATTGTCGGAATTCCATTCCGACCCCCGGATCAAAATCTCACCTATCGTTCGGATTCGCCAAAATTTCAACCTTCGGCATTTCAAGCCTAATTGAGCTACGGACCTCCAAAATACATTCCGAACGCGCTCCCAACCCCGAAATCACCCAACGGAGCTAATGGAACCATCGGATTTCCGTTCCGAGATCGTCTTAACACTGTTCCGGTTACGGACCATTTTCTATCTTTAAAGTTCTCATTTAGGGACTAAGTGTCCCAAAATACTTCAAATTTCAGGGCCGACTCTCCCGGCAAACCACAATAGCAGAAAAGTACTTAGGGAAACAGTTAAATTAGGGATTGGGGCGTAATTTTCTAAAACGACCAGTCGGGTCGTTACATCTTCCCACACTTAAAAGAGTCGTTCGTCCTCGAACGAGCATAGAAAACATACCTGGAGTAGTGAAAAGATGAGGGTACTGGCTGCGCATATCCTGCTCGATCTACCAAGTCGCCTCCTCGACTGGCTGGCCCCGCCACTGAACCTTTACCGAAACGATGTTCTTTGACCTTAGCTTCCTGACCTGCCTGTCTAGAATGGCTACTGGCTCCTCAACATAAGACAGATCCTTGTCTAGCTGAATAGAAGTGAAATCCAACACATGCGATGGGTCACCATGGTATCTCCGGAGCATAGAGACATGAAATACGGGGTGAACTCCGGCTAGGCCGGGAGGTAAGGCCAACTCATAGCGACCTCCCCAACACGCCTCAAAATCTCAAAAGGGCCAACAAACCTAGGACTCGGCTTTCCTTTCTTCCCAAACCTCATAACGCCTTTCATGGGCGAGACTCGAAGGAGAACCCGCTCACCAACCATAAAAGCCACATCGAGAACCTTCTTGTCCGCATAACTCTTCTCTCTAGACTGGGCTGCATGAAGTCTGTCCCGAATCACCTTGACCTTGTCCATAGCATCCTGAACCATATCAGTACCTAGCAGCCTGGCCTCGCCCGGCTCGAACCAACCCACGGGAGACCCGCACCTCCTACCATATAGGGCCTCATACGGTGCCATCCGAATACTGGACTGGTAGCTGTTGTTATAAGCAAACTCCGCCGGTGGCAAGAAGTGATCCCATAAACCTCCAAACTCAATAACGCATGCATGAAGCATATCCTCCAAAATCCGAATAGTGTGCTCGGACTGTCCATCAGTCTGGGGATGAAACGCCGTGCTCGGCTCCACCCGAGTACCCAACTCCTCGTTGTACGGCTCTCCGGAACCGTGAAATGAACTAAGTGCCTCTATCTCGAAATGATGGAAACCGGAATACCGTGCAGCCAAACTATCTCTCGATATAGATCTCCGCTAATCGCTTCGATGAATATGTAGTGCTCACCGGTATAAAATGGGCGGACTTGGTCAGCCGATCCATAATAACCCAAATGGAATCAAACTTCCTTACAGTCCGTGGAAGTCCAAATTCAAAGTCCATGGTAATGCGCTCCCATTTCCACTCGGAATCTCAATCCTCTGGAATAAATCCACCCGGATGCCGATGCTCATACTTCACCTGCGGGCGGTTGAGGCATCTAGAAACATATTCAACTATATCTCTCTTCATCCGCCTCCACCAGTAATGCTCTCTCAAGTCTTGATAGATCTTCGCGGCACCCGGATGGATGGAATACCGCGAACTATGGGCCTCTACTAGAATCAGCTCTCGAAGATCATCTACATTGGGCACACAGGATACGCCCCTGCATCCTCATAACTCCATCATCCCCAATGGTAACATCTCGAGCATCACCACGCCGAACTCTATCTTGAAGGACAAGCAGATGAGGGTTGTCGAACTGACGCTCCCTGATGCGGTCATTAGAGAAGACTGAGAAACCACACAAGCCAAAACCCGACTAGGCTCTGAAAGATCCAGTCTAACATACTGCCTGGCTAAAGCCTGAACATCCATCGCCATAGGCCTCTCCGAAACTGGTAGATACGCCAAACTCCCCAAACTCTCTGCCCGACGACTCAAGGCATCGGCAACCACATTAGCCTTGCCCGGATGATAGAGAATAGTAATATCATAGTCCTTCGGTAGCTCCAACCATCTCCTCTGACGCATATTCAGGTCCTTCTGCTTAAGCAAGTGCTGCAAGCTCCGGTGATCAGTGTAAATCTCATAAGGAACCCCATACAAATAATGACGCCAAATCTTCAAGGCGTGAATAATGGCATCTAGCTAAAGATCATGGACAGGGTAGTTCTTTTCATGTACCTTCAGTTGTCGGGATGAGTAAGCAATCACCCAACCGTCTTGCATCAATACTGCTCCAAGTACAACCAGTGAGGCATCAGAATAAACTATATAGGACCTCGAACCGATAGGCAACATAAAGATTAGGGCCAACGTCAAAGCTGTCTTGAGCTTTTGGAAGCTAGCCTCACACACCTCTGTCCACTGAAAAGGGGAACCCTTTTGGGTCAATCTAGTCATAGGTGCTGCAATCGAAGAGAACCCCTCTACGAAACGACGGTAATAGCCCGCCAAACCAAGGAAATTGCAAATCTCAGTAGCGGAGGAGGGTCTGGGCCAACTCTGCACGGCCTCCACCTTCCTCGAATCTACTTGAATACCATCACTCGACACCACGTGGCCCAAAAATGCCACTGAACTCAACCAGAATTCACATTTAGAGAACTTGGCATAAAGCTGCTTCTCCCTCAGAATCTGAAGCACTATCCTCAAATATTGCTCGTGTTCTTCCCGGCTCCGGGAATATACTAGAATATCATCAATGAAGACAATCACGAACGAGTCCAGATAAGGTCTGAACACACTGTGCATCAAATGCATAAAGGCTGCTGGGGCATTAGTCAGCCCAAAAGACATCACGAGGAACTCATGGTGACCATACCGAGTCCTGAAGGCGGTCTTCGGGATATCTGGCTCCCGAATCTTCAGCTAATGATAACCAGAGCGCAAATCAATCTTAGAAAACACCTGTGCGCCCTGTAGCTTGTCAAATAAATCATCAATGCGGGGCAAAGGATACCGGTTCTTCACTGTAACCTTGTTCAGCTGACGATAGTCAATACACATACGCATATAACCGTCCTTTTTCTTCACAAACAACACAGGAGCACCCCAAGGCGAAACACTGGGTCGAATGAAACCCTTACCCAATAACTCCTGTAACTGATCCTTCAACTCCTTCAACTCAGGAGGAGCCATACGGTACGGTGGAATAGAAATGGGCTGAGTGCCCGACAACAAATCAATAGCAAAATCAATATCTCCGTCGGGCGGCATGCCCGGAAATCAGCTGGAAATACATTAGCAAAGTCACATACCACGAGAATGGAATCAATAGAGGGAGTGTCTATACCGACATCCCGCACATAGGCTAGATAAGCGAACACCCCTTCTCAACCATACGCCGAGCTGCGAGAAAAGAAATAACACGGCTAGGGGTGTGACCTAGAGTACCACTCCACTCAATACGTGGAATGCCTGGCATAGCCAATGTCACGGTCTTGGCGTGACAATCAAGAATAGCATAATGGGGCGACAACCATTCCATGCCCGGAATAATATCAAAATCGACCATCCCGAGCAATAATATATCCGCTCTGGTCTCAAAACCACAAATGGTAACCAAACACGACCGATATACACGGTCCACAACCAAAGAATCACCCACCGAAGTGGAAACATAAATGGGGGCACTCAAAGAATCCCGAGGCACACCCAGATGAGAAGCAAAGTAAGGAGACACATATGAAAAAGTGGAACCAGGGTTGAATAGAACCGATGCCTCCCTGTGACTGACCAGAATAATACCTGTGATAACAGAATCAGATGCAACAGCCGCATCGTGATTAGGAATAGCATAAAATCTGGCCTAACCCCTCTCTCGAGGACGGCCTCTGGTACCCTGATCCCCGCCCCTGACTGGTTGGGCAGGTACAGTGGCAGCTGGAGCTGGGATGATGGCCTGCTGGCCCTGAGAACTACGCTGAGGCTGCGAAGACTGATGAGGTGCTCCCCTCCTATGCCTGGGGCACTCCCTAACCAGATAGGGAGTATCCCCGCACCCAAAGCAAGCTCTAGGAGGACACGGTGACTGTGACTGACCGGCCTCACCCCCACTAGTCTGACCCCTGGAAGGACCCCGCGCAGGAGGTGCACCGGAAACTGGGGGAGCATAATAAGGCTCCTGAGGTGCTTGAAGAGCTGGAGTGCTACCGGCTGCTGGTAAAGCTGAGTGAACTGGTCGACCGGAATAACCCCTGCCAAAACGACTGGCTGCTGAAGTGCGGGCACCAGAGAAATGGCCCGACTCACGAGACCTCTTGGCCTCTCTCTCTCCCCGCTCTCTAGGGAGCATACTCTCGATCCTCCTGGCAATGCTCACCGCCTGCTGATAAGATATATCTGTCTCCAACTCTCTGGCCATACTGGATCGGATCGGCGGAATCAAGCCCTCAATAAATCTCCGCACCCTCTCCCGGACCGTGGCTACCAAGGTCGGTGCATGCCTGGCGAGACGGGTGAAACTGATAGCATACTCCGATACTGACATGAAGCCCTGTCGCAACCGCTCAAACTCCAAGCGCCAAGAATCCCTAAGGCTCTGTGGAACAAACTCCCTCAACAACAGATCTAAAAACTGCGTCCAGGTCAATGAAGCAGACTCCTCTGGACTATCCAACTCGTATGTGCGCCACCAATCATAAGCGGCCCCACGAAGGTGAAAAGCAGTGAAGGAAACCCCACTGGTCGCCACTATCCCCATGGTACGAAGAATACGGTGACACCCCTCCAAAAAACCCAATGCATCATCTGTAGCCAAATCGCTAAACACTGGAGGATCATATTTCTTGAACCTCTCCAATCTACGCTGTTTATCCACGGAGGCAACTGGCCCACCTCCGGGCTGTGCTGGGGCGGCATGAGGCATAACAATAATCTCTGGAACCTGTCCCACTGGCACTCGCTGCTCAGGTGTAGCGGCTGCGGGAGTCTGGGCCCCTCCCCTGGCCTGAGATATAGCTGCAGTGAGAGGAAGCAATCCTGCCTGGGCTAAAGTGGTATACATACTCATGAACTGAGCCAGGGTCTCCTGTAGTGCTGGAGTAGTAGCAGCTGTAGTCGGTGTACCAGGTGCCTGCGCTCCAACCTGGTCTACCAGTGGCACCTCAGCGGCAGCGCGCGCGGGTGCTGTGGCTGCACCTCGGGCGCGTCCTCGTCCTCTACCTCGGCCCCGGCCTATGACGGCGGCAACAGGGGGCGCGGGTACCTGATCGTCGCGAGTAGCCCGTGTCCTCACCATCTGTGAGAGAATAGAAATCAATAGTTTAGATTTTGTTGTCAAAATATCGCACGACAATGAATCCGAAAGAAATGAAGAGTTTCCTAAACAGTTACATAGCCCCTCGTAGATAAATACGGACGTCTCTGTATCGATCAACGAGACTCTAAATAACCGGTCTGTGTCCTGTAACTCCTATGAACCTAGAGCTCTGATACCAACTTGTCATGACCCTAGTTCACCAATCGTGAACATGTCGTGATGGCACCCGATCCCCATGACTAGGTAAGCCTAACACATTGTGGAATATACCAGTTTATGAACATTTAATAAGAATTAGCGGAAAATAAGATAAAAGGAATGTAATCCGTGCCGCTTGGCACATACACCCGTCAAATACACTGTATAAAACACCACCAAGACCCGGAATCCCACGGGTAACACAGACTAAAAGAGAACATACAACTGTAGCTCTATGTATAAAGAGTATCTAACAACGGAATGAAGGAAAAACATCTGCTAGCACTATCAGAATAGAAGGAAGGCCTCCGGATCCGCGGACGTAGCAGATCATACCTCGAGGTCTCCCAAAGCGCTGCTGAATCACCTGGTATGAGCCTGTCCTGATGTACCTGGATCTGCACAACAAAACACCACGGCGGTACTCAGTAAGTGCCAAGCCTAACCTCGATGGAGTAGTGACGAGGAAGGTCAAGGCCCTACTGAGAGAAACAATAACAAAATGATAATGACAAAGATAAGCAGTTTAAATGAGAAAAATTCTTAAATAACAAAAATAAAGTGATTACTACGACCGTCTACAATTAAGCTAACAACAAGTAACAAAACTGAATCAACAATTCTAGGACATGTGGGAATTGAACCCACAGTCCCATTAACAGTACCCCTCGGTCTCCGGGAATCGAACCCGCAGCCCATGTCTCAATAAGTCTCAGGATCTCCGGGAATCGAACCTGCAGTCCATATCTCAATAATATATCAATAACTCAGGATCTCCGGAAATCGAACCCGCAGTCCATATCTCAATAACTCAGGATCTCCGGGAATCGAACCCGCAGTCCATATCTCAATAGCTCAGGATCTCCGGGAATTAAACCCGCAGTCCATATCTCAATAACTCAGGATCCACGGGGATCGAACCCGCAGTCCACAAACAATACCACTCCGGGTCTTTGGGAATCGAACCCATAGCCCTGGGATCTCCGGGAATCGAACCCGCAGTCCACAACCACAATAAATAAGGAAATACACAGAGAGAATATAACATGCTTAACTACAACTTCATCGAAACTAGTGCCAACAATTATCAAGAATTTCAAGTAAGACAATTAGGCAACTAGACCGTTAAATCCTATCTAATCATGATTTTCTAACTAATATCGGGTAAGAGTATCGATTTAATCAGCTAAGAGCAGAAATATCACTAATCGGACAATTCAAGTAAAGTATGTGTTACAACAACTAGCGCATGTACACGCCCGTCACCTCGCGTACAAGGCATTTAAATTATCACATAATATCCTAGGGGTGAAAGTTCCCCCCACACGAGGTTAGACAAGCCACTTACCTCGACTCCGGTACAAAACCGCTAAGAGACAACCCTCTTGCCGTGAATGTCGGACTCCACCGATGTAGTATCTGATAAAAATCAATAGAATCACATCAAAATAGGCCAACTGGGCATTACCCAATCAAAACAACTCAAAATACACCAAAACCCACAAGTTGCCAAAACTCGACTTTCGGTACGCTTATCGAAAAATCACAAAAATTATATATTCGGGTTCCTTATCTCAATACGAGTCTAGACATATAAAATTTATCGAAATCGGACTCCGTTTGCCCAAGGATTTCATGATAAACTAACGAATTAAGGTCAAGAAACTTACCCCCGATGATTTCCCGATGATATCCCAGCGTTTCCCCTTCAATTTCCTCTCTTGGAGCTCAAAAATGGCGTTTTTTGTTTATGGGGTCGCGGCTGTTATGTTCTGATTTTTAATTCACTGCCAGGCATTTTCCTTCATCGCGTTCGCGTTGCTTGTCACGCGTTCGCTATGCTCTGACCAAAATACCCTTCGCATTCGCGTGACCCCACTCTCGTCTGCGATGCACAGACCGGCTATCCCTTCGCGAACGCGGTGCTAAGCCACGCGTTCGCGATGACCTTTTTCCTCATCCACCTGATTTTGCTCTTCGTGAACGCGACCTTGAGATCGCGAACGCGATACCTCTCCTTCTTCCACTACGTGAACGCGACGCCCTTGGACGCGAACGCAATGCTCTGCAGCACCAAGCCTACGCGAACGCGAGCCTGGCCCTCGCGAACGCGATGGCTTAAATCCTGCCCAGTGATCTGCAGTTTTTCCGCAGAATTTTCATGTTTCAAAATGCCGGATGATGGTCCGAATTCATCTCGAGGCCCACGGGACCCCAACGAAAACCACCAACATACTCCAAAACACGATACGAACTTGTTACAATCATAAAAACACCATCCTAAACATCAAAACCACCAATTACACACGGATTCAAGCCTAAGTTTCTTCGAAACTTCCGAAACTAACATTCAATCAAAAACCCGACCAAACGACGTCCGAATGACCTGAAAATTTGCAAAAAAAGACAAAATCGCATAACAAAGATACAAAAATTGTCGTAATTCCATTCCGACCCCCGGATAAAAATCTCACCTACCGTTCGGATTCGCCAAAATTTCAAACTTCGGCATTTCAAGCCTAATTGAGCTACGAACCTCCAAAATACATTTCGGACGCGCTCCCAACCCCGAAATTACCTAACGGAGCTAATAGAACCACCGGATTTCCGTTCCGAGGTCGTCTTAACACTGTTCTAGCTACAGACCATTTTCTAACTTTAAAGCTCTCATTTAGGGACTAAGTGTCCCAAAATGCTCCAAATTTTAGAACCGACTCTCCCGGCAAACCATAATAGCAGAAATGAACTTAGGGAAACAGTTAAATTGGGGATTGGGGTGTAATTTTCCAATTTTATTGGTTGAAGTTGTTTGACAAAATTTACCGATATACTAAATTTGCATTCTAAATCTATTTGACATTCACTTCTAACATTCTAATCCGAAATATGCTGAAATTGTTGGTTTATTTGCTAAATAAGCTGAAATTATTTAGATTGTAATAAAAAATTCATTAAAACGAGTTATATGAGTGTTATCATTGTTTATTTGCTAAACAAGCTGAACTTATTTAGTTCATATTTAAAAAATTCAACAAAACGAGGTAAAGTTTTCCTCCTATACTGGTTAAATATTAAACATAAATTAAAATTTCATATGTAAAAAAACTTAAGCATTAGTAAAAACTTCAGCAATATGAGTTGACGTTTTCCTCCTACTCTAGGTAAAAAAAAACATAAATTAAAGTTAAATATTGCGCAACTGATATTTTTAGTTAATATTTAAAAATTTCAGCAGGAAGAGCTAAATTTTTCCTATTACATTGAATAAAAAAATAAAAAATAAATTAAAATTATATACTGCATAAAAAACTTCAGCATAGGTGCTGAAGTTATTGAGTTAATCATTAAATACTTAAGCAAGAAGAGTTAAAGTTAATCATTTCTTCTGCTATTTTTCGATTTTGAATAGAATTAATATTAAAAAAAATGCACAAAAAATATAACAAAAAATAAATATTTCATTAAATATTCAATAGAATAAACTAACATAAATAGGAAAAAGAAAAATTAATCGTCCTTATTATTATCATAATCATCGTCGTCGCCATTACTACCAAATGGACGAGCATCTTCATCAGCAAGATTATCAAATCTTGTACACATCACAAGCGTATCAAGCTTATTGTTGATATCTTCCAGCTCTCTTTCGTACTTGTCTATGAGCTTATCGAGTTTCACCTTAAAGGCCTCTATAATGTCTTGCTTGATTTCTTCCATTATTTGCCTGATGACAACATCCATTTTTCTCCTTTTTGTATTTTATATCAGCTAAAATATATGTTTTATGTCAACTCACAAAGTATAGCGTGCTTATATAGGGGAAAAAACTTTTGCATGGTATATGAAAAGGCAAAGAAGAATTTTAAACATTGTCTAAATAAAAGCATGCATGAATGTGATAGGAATGTAATTATTACACTAACACATACCCCCAACGCAATATAATTACTACTTTAATTATCTTTATTATGTTCACTCCTGTGTACTATGCAATTAATGCTGAAAGGTGCACAAATTAGTTGAATTCATTTTCAAAAACTTCAGTTCAATGTGCTGAAGTTAGGTAGTTCATTTCTAAAAACTTTAACACTTGATAAGCTAAAGTGTTTTTCAGGGACTCGATAGTTTTTGTCTTAAAGCTTTTTCAAATAACTTCAGCTCAATGTGGTGTAGTTATTTAGTTCATTTCCAAAAACTTCACCACTTGATAGTTGAAGTTTTTCTCCTGGACTCGATAATTTTTGTCATAAGCTTTTTTAAAAACTTTAGGCCAATGTACTGAAGTTATTTAGTTCATTTATAAAACTTCAGCACATAATAAGCTGATATTTTTCATGGCATCCAATAGTTTAGTTGTAAGTGCTTTTTCAAAAACATCAGCTCAATGTGCTGAAGTTAGTTAGTTCATTTTTATAAGCTGAAATTTTGTCCTACACTCGATAGTTTTTGTCCTAAAGCTTTTTCAATTAACTTCAACTCAAATTGCTGAAATTATTTAGTTCATTTCTGAAAACTTCAGATAAGCTGAAATTTTTATCCTGGGCTCGATAGCATTTATCATAAAGCTTTTGTTTATTTAGTGTATTTAGTAATGAGCTGAAGTTTTTATCCTATATTTTACACATTTGTTATGACTTTTAACCAAAACTACAAGCTGCAGGATGAATTCGATTTGTGTTGTTGTAAATTTTAATTGGAGGTGGACTCTTGATTTCAAATACTTGGATCATGATACAAAACTTGTTCTACTTAATAAGCACATATCATTCAATACTTTCCTGGAAAAAATTAGTGAAGTTGCAAATATTGATTCAACTAGATATGCACTAAAAATATGGTTTAATATCAATGTAAATAAAAGCAATGGAATACTTGTAACTTCATATGAAGAACTCGATACATGTATGCATTTGCTTACAACTAATTCAACCTATAAGAATTGCCATTTCGTCATCGAAAAAATACCACCTTCAGAATCTGGAGCATTCAAACAATTTCTTGCATATGTGACAGATAAAGAACCTTTTGCTGACTATAAATATGAAGTAGGACAACCAATAATGGAAGTAGACAATGAGCAACAACCTTTTAACATTACAACTGCTTCAGAATATATAATGCTACAACAATTACCCCCTCATCCAATAAATTCATACCAATTTGTCGATGAAAAAAGAAGAAGGACAGCTAATAATGCAAATTGACAGCCAACACACAATCCAAGAAAGTTTTTTTTACCTTCTGTAATGATAAGCAACAACGAAGATGAAGTAAACATGGAACTTATATCGATAACATCAGATAGAATTAAAGAAATTGTTGAAACTTCTTGTGCTTCTTAGAAATCAAGAAAAAGAGTGAGGAGAAAGCTGAAAGAATCTCCGCGAGTTAGGAGTGATTTTGGTTGAAAATGAGGCAAATAGCCTTTTTGAAGGAAGCTTGAGTATAGGAAGTCAACCTGGAGTTGACTATTTAGTTACATTGCTCAAAATCGGATTCTGATGATTTGGTTAGTTCAGGGAGGTGATTTGTGACTTAGAGGAGCGATCGGAATTGAATTTGGAGGTCCGGTGTAGAAATAGGCTTAAAATGCCAAACTTTGGAATTTTTGGAAATTCGATCGATAGTTGACACTTTGATCCAGGATTCGGAATAGAATTACGACAGTTGTAGTAGCTTCGTTAGATGATTTTAGATATGTATGCAAATTTTCAGGTCATTATGACATCGTTTTGTCGGGTTTTTGATTGGATGTTAGTTTCGGAAGTTCTAGTTGAAACTTAGGCTTGAATTTGCCTTGATTTGATGATTTTCGTGTTTAAGGGCGTGTTTTTATAATTGGAACCATTCTGTATCATGTTTTGGAATAGGTTGGTGGTTTTCGTTGGGGTCCCGGGGGCCTCGGGATGAATCCGGGGGTCCAAACGGACCATTCTTGGCCAAAGGAAAGAGCTGGTTTGCTGTCATAAGTGCAGTAGGTAATTGCTCTCCGCGATCGCAGGGCGAGGGACGCGATCGCGTAGGGTCAGGGGGCAGGATCAATGCGATCGCAGGAAGCACGCGATCGCGTAGAGCAACCCAGTTGTCCATCGCGATCGCATGAGGGTCTATGCGATCGCGTAGAATGAAAATATGGCCTGAGATGTTTGTGATATGTTATCGCATAAATGGAGTCGCTATCGCGTGAGGCCTGTAAGTTGTTCATTGCGATCGCGTGAGGGGAATCGCGATCGCGTAAGGCAAATTAAACGTCTGACGGAAACAGATATAAACCAAACCAGACACGAGGGTTTCATTATTTACTCCGTTTTTGCACCACATTGAGAGAAAATTGATAGCTTTGAAGAGAGAAATCAACGGGGAAACATTAGAGGTAAGTTTCTTGACTCAAAAACGCAATTATATGCTGGAATTAACATCAAACTTCATGAATTTGGGTAGAAATTGTGAAGAATTATGTGGCCTAAAAATTGAAAACGAAAATTTGTTTTTTGAAAGGCCAATCGAACTCTGATTTCGATAAATTTTATATGTACGGACTCATGGCGAGACGAGGATCGCGTTGGTACTAATTTCGGAATTTTTCGAGCAGCGAGCCCGGGGTCGGGTTTTTACCAACTTAGCGCAATTATGAGTTTTTCATGTAAATTGAAATGGGTTATGTTTATTTTACCCGTGATTGACATAATTGTTGTGGTTTCACTAGATTCTACGCGCGAGGCAGCAAATTCCAAAGGAAAAGGCATTACGGACGAGTCTACGACCGGCTAGAGGTGAGTAGTTTGTGTATATGGTAGCCTGAGGGTTCGAAACCTCGGCTTAGCACATTGTGATGCTAGTAGGGCGTGGCTCGCACCCCGTGGTAGGTGCAGGATTGATTGTGACTGGGGATTGAGACTTAGTCCATCCCGAATGAGTATAATATGATATTAGTAGTTGAAAATCACTGTGTTTGATATAATTGTGGGTTGTAAGCCGTGTTTGGGGCCTTGCGCCGACCTGTAGTATCCCTAGGGGATAGTTATATATATGATAGCTATACTTGCTTAATCACTAATCTCAGTCCCGGTTTGAAATCACCGTATTGAAATGCTAGGTCACCTTTTTTGGAAAATTAAACAAGAATTAAAATATTTTCATAATTAATGAACTGGAACCTAGAATTTAATAAATTGAACTATTGTGTGACTGATATGCATGTTGTGGACTGAGGATGGATCGGGCTGCATGCCGCAGCAGTTGATTTGAGGATCGAGCTGCACGCCGCATCATTATTGCGCTTGGGCTGTAGGAGCCCCTCCGAAGTCTGTGCACACCACCAGTGAGCGTCGTCGACGTTAAATGGATCGGGCTACACGCCGTAGAAATTATGTGCATTGCATTGCATCTTCGTCTGTGAATTATCTGTGATAATTGTAGCATACTGTTGTTGCTAGTTCGTAGGAGGAAGCGGACTGTAGTTTAACTTCATTTTGTGGTATTCTGTGGATTTATTACTTTCAGCTACTTGTATATATTTATTACTCACTAAGTACTTAGTACTCATTCCTACTCCCTGCACCTTTGTGTGCAGATTCAGGTACACAGGAGTGATAGACGAGCACTCTAGCTTTTATCAGTATTTATCTGAGTTGCTGAGGTAGCTGCCGGCGTTCGTAGGACCTGGCTTCTCTTCTTATTCCAGTTTTCCTTTGTATATACATTATTCATACTTGAATATTTGGTTTAGATATTGTTATCCGATCATGTTTAGAGGCTCTAGACTCGTGACCCTAGATCTTTGGGTGGTTATTCAGTTTAGCTTTATTGTTGATATTAATGTTCAGGTAATTGATTTGAGCTTCATTCTCGGGATGAGAGTGTAAATGGTCGGGCTTGCCTAGCCGTTGTGTTGGGCGCCATCACGACCGGGATTGGGGTCGTGACAAGTTGGCATCAGAGCCTAGGTTACTAGGCCTCTTGAGTCTTGAGCCGGTTGGTAGAGTCTTGTGGATCGGTACGGGGACGCCTGTACTTATCCTCGGGAGTCTGCAAACCTTTAGGAAACACTTCACATTTCTTGGAATTCTTATCGTGCGTACTTGATTCAGGCTTGAGATATAATTTTTGAAATTCCTTCCACACGTCCGTGTACGCATCGAGCGCTCGGTAATGTGATTGCCTTATGGCTTGTGATTTCCTCGAACGAGGGGCGAGATATAATCTCGGTGAGTTCATGTTGGGCCAGTCAGGATGACTTGAGGCTGGACCTTGTTTATGACTTAAGCATTGAGGTGCTGATTTTACAAACTGGTATTATGAAATTTCGTGTGATCGGTATTGTTCCTAACTGTGGAAATGGCACCTTAATAATGTATGAGCTGTCAGGTGTTAGATCCTTATTTTAACCTGTTTTGTAGCCCCAAGCTATGGGCGTGGTGAATATTTATCATATCTCTTAGTTGGAAGGTAAAGTGCCTTACGTGTAGTAAAACAAGTTTAGACTCGGGAAGACTAAAGTGATTATGCTATGTATATCCTGGTGGAAGGTGTTGTACTGAAATACTAGATTGATGCAAAGTAGGTGGGTGGATTCGGATGTGTAATTGAAGGGTATTTGATATGTGTTATGATGCGAGCAGGTGTAGCGCATGTTCAAGTATAAATTATGATAATATGATTCGTATATTATTGAGATTTAATGTTGTTGAAATACATTGTGATATCTTGTTGAGTTGTGGATGTATTGTTAGAATGGTTTGGTCATTCTCTGGCAGGTGGATAGGCCAATTTACAAAGGAAACTCTGCCGAAATTTTTGAAAAATTTGGGACTTAGAAAATATTTCTGTCACCTAAAAAGAGTAGGCTTAACTGTGGTGTGTGTATAAATGCAAGAATTGCAGAAGGGTTAAGGTCTCTGATGATTCGAGTCTCTGTCAAGCTTGTAAATGACTTGAGTTTAATCTCACGATAACATTGTGGCATCATTTGAGTAAGAATGACATAGGTGGCTAAAAAGTGCTTTGACGTATGGCTCCGAGCCAAGTTGGGGAGGTTGTTGTTGATTAGCTTATTGCATTGTTGTGTGTTATGTTGGTTCTATCTCTAAGTATGTTGGGGAAATTCTAGTAAGGGTTATGGTGCTTCGTAGATGTGAAGAAATCCTAGGATGATTTGAACTGTTGTTGGTAAAGAATGTTCGATGTATAGAAAAGAAAGACAGCTAAGCGCATATGTATGTAATCATGTTCTGCGGTGCCAGAGTTCTAACAGGGCACGAGTGGTCATGTCCACTAAGACAGTTGAATTATAATTGAATAAGAGTGAATGACGTCCGAGAATGGTTTTGCGGTGTTCAAGATTTTGCTTGTAACAGTCATGTGTATTAAGATTGTGTATATGGCTAAAGACGGTGGTTTCGTTAGAAGGGATCAAGACTTGTGTAATGTTATGTGAATGATGGGATTCTATGTATCCGTATTGAGGAGTATTGATAATTAATTCAAAAAAATCGCAGGAAGTTCTTCAAAACAAAGTATTGTAGAATGTGGTACTTCTTGGAAACATTGAGAGAGTATTCAGCGGCCTGTGAGCCTTAGACCATGTAGTCTTGTGTATGAGTCTCGTGTGGTAACGTAAGTTGAGATAATGTAGTGCTACAGTAAAGGCTAGTACTAAGTTAAAGATGATTCGGAAAGGAAATTGAGTAAATGGAACAACTTGTTAATAAACTGAAACGGTATGATAAGGATACGATTAACTCCTGGTATGTGTACGAAGTAATGAGTCTTGTAGCTATGGTGCAACCAAGCTCTTGAGTGCTGGCAGTTGCGTAGCTCGATGTGGGTAGAAGGACTCAGTCCTGACAGTTAAACTTATGCAATGAATTGGAAGAAGGAGTTTGTGATGTGTTCTACCGTGGTTTGAAAATGAGTGTATTTCCTGTTGGTATGCGAAGCTGGGAATGTGTAATGAGTTTTCCTCTATATGGAATCATGAAAGTCCTTGACTAGTTGAGTGCGTCGATGTTTGCGGCGCAGAAAAGGGATAGAAGTTCCCATGTTATATTAGAGTGGTATGGTATATGCGATGCGTTATGGGAAGCTGATAATGGCATGTTTATGGTTGTGAGACCAATTGAGCAGCTACAGGTGATTTAAGAATCGATCTTTCTGGTGATTAAGGAAAAATGATACTGCTATTCTAGTGATTTGGCAGGGTATATGGTCAAAAGGGACAAGGTAATATAAACTGATAATATTTAGTGGTATGGTGGTATTCTCTTGTTGGATCAACTGTGATGATTGAGTTGATGATGGCATAGGGGAAATTTCTGAATGACTTTTGTGGTATGAATGGATGCTTGATGTGTGTTATGTATTCGTACAGTGGAGTGTGGAATCAGGCATAGTAATTCATGTGTTATATAGGTGATGGAGACTAGAAGTTCTCGTAATCCGCCTATGCAGTGGTTGTATATCGTGTGTATCGGCACCGTTTAGTGATCATCGGAAATCGGAAGCCCTAGTGGCTATCTCTTAGCATGATATGATGAATTTGGGTTATGATACTTGATTGCAGATTGGTTGTCATAAGTCGGGCCGTCTAGACTAATGTGATATGGACTATGTCGAAAGTGGCACAAATTGCGTAGCAGAGTGCATCGGAGTATGCTCCAGCAAGGTAGTTGTACCCAAGACCAGCGGACGGCTGGTAGGTATTGCTTTGTCAGTGGGTCCATCGTGGCGGATATCACTGCAGATGTTTCTACCTTTGATTCAGCTCCGGTATTGAGGAACTTTGTCGGATGTGTTTTATGTGGCCGAGCTTGAGGCTATATATATATATATATATGTTTGCTATAATGAGAAAATTCGACTCGATAGCCATTTTCTTTTGCGAGATTTATGCGTGGATCGGGTAGCACGCTGCCACGGGTTATTTGGATCGGGTGGCACGCCGCCACAAGTATGGTATCTGGATCGGGTGGCACGCCGCCACGGGTATGTCATTGGAGCGGGTTGCACGCCGCAACAGTATATTATGAAGACCCAAAGGGTCATCACTTATTTTATTAATCATTTCGAGCTTCTAAGGCCTTGAAAACCTCATTCTATGTTGCCTCGATTTATGTGCACGATCCGAGCATGTAGCCGGAAAGATTTTGTGATAGAAAATATGAATTCTATGAGAAATTTGGATAAAAATGATATTAATATTGATATGGTTGGCTTCAGTCAACATTTTTGGTAAACGGACCCGGACCCGAGATTGGATGGTCCCGAAAGGTCCGTAGGAAAATATGGGATTTGGACATGCGTCCGGAGTCGAATTCTGAGGCCTAGAGCCCAAGTTATGAATTTTTCTGTGAAATTGTTTTTGATGTAATTATTAAAGGAAAATGAATTAATTGACCTTGGTATCGGGCTCGTATTTTGGTTCCGACACCCGGTACAAGTCTTAAATATTATATATGTGCTTTCTGCAAAGTTTGGTGACATTCGGATGTCGTTTGATATGTTTTGGGCCTTGAGTTCCAAGTTTGAAAGTTTTGAAAACCAAAAGTATGAAAATCATGAACTTGAGGCTTGATTTGATGAAAACGATGTGATATTGGCGATGTGATCGCACGAACAAGTTCGTAATGTGTTTTTGAAGTTGTGTACATGTTTGGTTGGGAGCCCGGGGGGCTCGGGTAAAGATTTGATAGGCCGTAGGATCAATTTCTGAATTTTTGCACTGCTGGTTTTTCACCTAGCTGTTGGCTTCGCATTTGCGAAGAATTTCTCGCAAATGCGAAGAAGGCAGGTCAAGGCTGGGTTCGCAAATGCGAACCCTTTATCGCAAATGCGATGTCTGCCAGAAACAAGCCAAGTTCGCAAATGCGAACAAAGGGTCGCAAATGCAATCCTGGCAGACCTGGGCCAGAGTTTGCAATTGCGAACTTAACCTCGCAAATGCGAGGCCTTCAGTATGTTGCCTGGCTTCGCAAATGCGAAGCATTTGTCGCAATTGCGACAAAACCCAGAAGCCTAGCTTGTTCGCAAATACGAACATTATTTCGCAAATGCGAAACCCCCAGCATTTGCCTTGGTTTCGCAATTGCGAACAAATGTTCGCAAATGCGAACTTCCCACATTTTGCCTGTGTTCGCAAATGCGAACACAGAGACCTGTAAATCACGATTTTCAGCTTCATTCGTCACATTTCACAACCCAAAAACACCCATTTGCGATTCTTCATGGACTCCCTCTTCTTCAAAACAATTGTAAGTCACTTTTTACTTAATTCTTTCAATTCCTAACATCATTAAACATGTTTTTCAATAGAAATCTTGTTTTTGGTAGAATATAGGGTTTTTCATAAATTGGGAAATTGGACCTCGAATTGAGGTCCGATCTTGAAACAAATCATATACTTGAACTCGTGGGGGGATGGGTAACCGGATTTTGGTCCGAACCCCGAGTTCCGACCATGTGGGCCCGGGGTCGAAATTCACTATTCCGGGCATAATGTTGTAAAAGTTGTAATTGGCCTTATGAATTAGTTTGTTGAGTAGTATTGATGATATTAAATCAATTGTGTATAGATACGATTGGATTGGAGCCAAATTTGAAAGGAAAAGGCATTGCCACGGATTGAATTGTTCACATAAACATTCGAGGTAAGTGTTTGTTCTATCCTAGCTTGAGGGAATAGGATTATGTGCTATGTGATCGAGTGCGGTGTATGGGCTGTGGTGACGAGCATCCATACACTAGCGTCTAGCATGACCGTGAGTCGTTGTTGATACTTGTTGTGAGATATTTTGAAGATAAATTGTTGAACCCTTGCTGGGTTGTAGAATTGCTATTGTTCTCCCTTGCCGGGACTTGTTGTGAAATGAGATATTGATTGCCCTTGCCGGGACTTTGTTGAAATGATTATTATGTCCCTTGCCGGGACGGTTCATGATTTGTTGTTTTCATTCTCTGCCCTTAACTGTGATTGTTATTTGGGTGAGGAAGAGTGATAATGCACGAAGGGTGATGCCGTGCCATGATTTATTATTTATGCACGAAGGTTAATGCCGTGCCTTGTTATTGATTATGCACGAAGGTTAATGCCGTGCCATGTTTTATTATTTATGCACGAAGGTTAATGCCGTGCCATGTTTTATTGATTATGCACGAAGGATCATGTCGTGCCTTGTTATTGAACCATGTACGAAGGATCATGCCGTACTATGGATGTGAGGATGAGAGTAAAAGCACGAAGGGTGATGTCGTGCACTTTATTTGCTTATTTGGTGAGGATGAGAGTAAAAGCACGAAGGGTGATGCCGTGCACTTTATTTGCTTATTTGGTGAGGATGAGAGTAAAAAGCACGAAGGGTGATGCCGTGCAACTACTTGCTATTCCTTGACTTGATATTACTTGTGTTTCCATTATACTTTATTTTCCTTGTGAACTTATTAACTGTTGTTAATTGTTGAGTTCTTTTGAGATATTCCTTATTGTGTTATTACTTGGTTATTTCTCGTTATTCTGTGGTATACATATATATTGAACTGCACAGGTTTATGTGGGTGTCTGGTCCTAGGCTTGTCACTACTTCGCCGGGATAGGCCAGGCACTTACCAGCACATGGGGTCGGTTGTGTTGATACTACACTTCTGTGCGTTTTTGCACAGGTCCAGGTTACGATCAGGAGCAGCAGCAGTAAAATCTTTTGCGTGGGAGTTGATCATATTTGAGACCGAGGTAGCTTGCAGATGTCCGCAGGCCCGGCGTCTCTCTCTTTACTTATGTTACTAGCTGTAGTCTCTTTGTTCCGAGACAAACAGATTATGTTATATTTCTTTCAGACTTTTATGTATAGTATTCAGTAGTAGTTCGTGAGTTGGTGACTCCACGTCTTGGGTAAAGGATTTCAGTATGGTTTTACCTTGAAACTGCTTAATACTATTTCGATAAAGTCTTCCGCACATATTAAATTAAAATTATGGTTTGTTGATAAATTAATTATGAAATTTTATTAAAAACAGGATAGTATGAATACAGATGGCTTGCCTAGCTACCACGAGTAGGCGCCATCACGATCCCGATGTTGGGGGAAAAATCCGGGTCGTGACAAGTTGGTATCAGAGCTCTAGGTTACATAGGTCTCACCACTCACGAACAAGCTTAGTAGAGTTCGAGAGGTAGGTACGGAGACGTCTGTACTT
The DNA here is from genome assembly GCA_032618575.1 of Nicotiana noctiflora. Lineage (NCBI taxonomy): Eukaryota > Viridiplantae > Streptophyta > Magnoliopsida > Solanales > Solanaceae > Nicotiana > Nicotiana noctiflora. The sequence continues at coordinate 16,958 of JASVEL010012659.1, read as the reverse complement.
GTCCTCCAGAGTCTATTGAGTTAGGAAAGAGTCTCTCATTTGTTCTTTCTTGTCGTGCGACTTGTTCCTCAAATACCGATTGAATTTCTATTCTGTCCTTTCGCAGATGGTAAGGACACGCGCTTCTTCGTCCGCTGACCAGCAGCCCGAGCCCCAGGCAGCTCCCGTGAGGGGCAGGGGCCGAGGCCGTATCAGAGGCCGTGGTAGGGGTAGAGCTCAACCCCCGGCAGCTACTCCAGAGGTGGAGCCTCATATTGAGATTGACGAGGAGGTTCCAGTCCTAGCAGCTCCAGTGGGCCCAGCTCAGGTCCCAGGAGAGGCTTTATTTACCCCGGATCTTCGGGAGGCTTTGGTCAGGATAGCGGGTTTTATAGACAGCGTTGCCAGAGCAGGTTTATTACCAGTTGCACCAGCCACTTCTCAGGCTAGAGGAGGGACTCCTATTGCTCGTACTTCGGAGCCAGTAGCTCCTCAGCCTCAAGCACCGGTGGTTCAGCCAGCTGTGGCCACTCAGTCAGGTACCACAGCTCAGGCCGGAGACGGAGCGGCCATGACTTCTGATTCTTTATGGAGACTTGATCGGTTCTCCAAGTTGTTTACCACTACATTCAGCGGTGCCACATCAGAGGATCCTCAGGATTTCTTATTCAGTTGCCACGAGATTCTCAAGACTATGGGGATCGTGGAGTCCAATGGGGCTGACGTCTGTACATTCAAAGTTTCAGAATCTGCCAAGACTTGGTGGAGAGATTATTTCTTGACTCGGCCAGCAGGGTCCCCGGCTTTATCATGGGATCAGTTTGCAGAGTTATTTCTTGAGAAGTTTCTCCTTGTTACTCAGCGGGATGCACTTCGGAGGCAGTTTGAGCACCTCCAGCAGGGTACTATGACTTCCACTCAGTATGAGATGAGATTTTTGATCTGGCACGTCATGCGGTGGTGATACTCCCCACAGAGCGGGAGAGGGTCCGCAGGTTCATAGATGGGCTTAATCAGCCAATTAGACTTCAGATGGCTATGGGAGTGGGGAGTGATATATCATTTCAGGAGGCAGCTAATGCAGCACGTAGAGTTGAGATGGCTCTTGCTCGGGGAGGTGGTTATTCTTCGGACAAGAGGCCTCGTCATTCAGGCAGGTTTAGTGGATCTTCTTCTGGTGGCAGGGAATCTTTTGATAGGGGCCAGTCTTCCAGGCCTTTCCATTCCGCCCTTCAGGCTTCACAGGGTGGACCAGGTGATCGTGGGTTTCGTGGGCAGTATTCAGATCAGCCCCCTATTAGTGCTCATCCTCTTCAGAGTGTTCGTGGAGGCCATTCAGGTCGTCAGGGCCAGCAGCCCCATCAGCCTAGGAGTTGCTACGGTTGTGGTGACCCAGGTCATTTTGTCAGGTTCTGCCCTCGAGTGACGGGCAACACTCAGTAGCGGGGCCCCCATTCCATGATTCAGGCCCCAGATGACCCTCAGCCTACCCAGCCAGCCAGAGGCGGAGGTAGAGATCATAGATGTGGAGGTCGAGACCGTAGAGGTGGAGACCGTCCAGCCAGAGGTAGAGGTCAGCCAGTTGATGGTCGTCCTAGAGACGTAGCTCAGAGGGGAGGTGCAGATCCCCGATTCTATGCTTTACCAGCCAGGCCAGAGGCAGAGGCATCAGATGCCGTGATTACAGGTACCATTCTTGTGTGTGGCAGAGGTGCTTCAGTATTATTTGACCCTAGATCTACATATTCATATGTGTCTTCCTACTTTGCACCGTATTTGGCCGTACCCAGCTATGCTCTGGATATTCCAGTTTATGTGTCTACACCGGTGGGTGACTCTATTGTAGTCGACCGAGTGCATCGTTCGTATGTAGTTATATTTGGGGGTCTTGAGACCCGTGTTGATCTGTTGCTTTTGGACATGGTGGATTTTGATGTCATATTGGGGATGGACTGGTTGTCCCCATACCATGCTATTCTAGATTGTCATGCTAAGACTGTGACCTTGGCCTTGCCAGAATCACCCCGACTAGAGTGGAAAGGTACCTCAAGCCACTCCGTTCGCACTGTTATTTCCTATGTTAAGGCTCGACGCATGGTCGAGAAGGGGTGTCTAGCTTATCTGGCTTATGTTCGTGATTCCAGCGCAGAGGTTCCTTCCATTGAGTCAGTCCCTATTGTACGGGAGTTTCCTGAGGTTTTTCCTTCAGACCTGCCGGGCATGCCACCCGACAGGGATATTGATTTCTGTATTGATCTGGCACCGGGCACTCAGCCCATCTCTATTCCACCCTATCGTATGGCCCCGCCGGAATTAAAAGAGTTGAAAGATCAGTTGCAAGACCTTCTTGAGAAAGGCTTTATCAGGCCCAGTGTTTCCCCCTAGGGAGCACCTGTATTATTTGTAAAGAAGAAAGATGGCTCGATGCGGATGTGTATTGATTATCGGCAATTGAACAAAGTGACAATAAAGAATAAGTATCCACTGCCGAGGATTGATGATTTGTTTGACCAGCTCCAGTGAGCGAGGGTATTCTCAAAGATAGACTTGAGGTCAGGCTACCATCAGCTGAAGATCAGGGCGGCTGACATTCCTAAGACACCCTTTCGCACTAGATATAGGCATTATGAGTTCTTGGTCTTGTCCTTCGGGTCGACCAATGCCCCAGCAGCATTCATGGAATTGATGAATCGGGTATTCAGGCCTTACTTAGATCTGTTCGTGATAGTCTTTATAGATGACATCCTGGTATAGTCCTGCGGCCAGGAAGAGCACGCCCAGCACCTCAGAGTGGTTCTTCAGACTCTGAAAGATAACCAGCTATATGCCAAATTTTCGAAATGTGAGTTCTAGTTGAGTTCGGTAGCATTTCTTGGTCACATTGTATCAGTGGAAGGTATTCAGGTAGACCCAAAGAAGATCGAGGCAGCCCAGAATTGGCCTCGACCAGCTTCAGTGACTGAGATCCAGAGTTTCTTGGGATTGGCAGGTTACTACCGTCGATTTGTAGAGGGTTTTCTTCTATTGCAGCCCGGATGACCAGGTTGACCCAGAAGGGTGCCCAGTTCCAGTGGTCAGAGGAGTGTGAGGCGAGCTTTCAGAAGCTCAAGACAGTCTTGACTACTGCACCGATGTTGATACTACCTACGGGTGCAGGGCCTTATACAGTTTATTGTGACGCATCTCGTACAGAGGGCTTGGAGCGGTATTGATGCAGGATGGTAAGGTTATCGCTTATGCTTCGAGACAGCTAAAAATACATGAGAAGAATTATCTAGTTCATGATCTTGAGTTAGCAGCAGTGGTTCATGCCTTAAAGATCTGGAGGCATTATCTATATGGTGTGACATGTGAGGTGTACACAGGTCACAAAAGCCTACAGTACTTGTTCAAGCAAAAGGAGCTAAATCTACAACAGAGAAGGTGGCTAGAGTTGCTAAAAGACTATGATGTTACTATTTTATATCACCCAGGTAAGGCCAATGTGGTGGCCGATGCATTGAGTAGAAAGTTTGCCAGCATGGGTAGTCTTGCATACATTCCGGTCAGTCAGAGACCATTGGCTCTAGACGTCCAGGCATTAGCCAACCGGTTCGTGAGATTGGACATTTCTGAGCCTAGCAGAGTGTTAGCCCGCACGGTCGCTCGTTCTTCTTTATTAGAGCGTATCCGTGAGAGGCAATTTGATGATCCTCATTTGCGTGATTTGAGAGATACAATACAGCAGGGAGGTGCCAGACAGGTAAATCTAGATGATGATGGGGTACTGAAATTGTAGGGTCGAGTTTGTGTGCCCAATGTCAAAGGGATTCGAGAGTTAATCTTAGCAGAGGCCCACAGTTCGCGATATTCTATTCACCCGGGCGCCGCGAAGATGTACCAGGACTTACGGCAGCACTATTAGTGGCGCAGAATGAAGAAAGATATCGTTGCGTATGTCGCTCGGTGTCTAAATTGTCAGCAGGTGAAATATGAGCACCAGAGACCTGGTGGTGTATTCCAGAGGATTGAAATTCCCGAGTAGAAATGGGAGCGGATTACTATGGACTTCGTTACTGGACTTCCTTTGACTCGGAGGAAATTTGATGCTATTTGGGTCATTGTTGATAGGCTGACCAAGTCAGCACACTTTATTCCAGTATTTGTCTCCTACTCGTCGGAGAGGTTAGCGGAGATTTACATTAGGGAGATTGTTCGTCTTCATGGGGTGCCAGTATCTATTATCTCTGATCGGGGTACGCAGTTTACCTCGCGGTTCTGGAGAGCGGTCCAGCAGGAGTTAGGCACCCAGGTTCAGCTGAGTACAGCTTTTCATCCTCAGACGGATGGCCAGTCCGAGAGGACTATTCAGATTCTAGAGGATATGCTTCGAGCCTGTGTTATTGATTTCGGAGGATCGTGGGACCGGTTTCTTCCATTAGCAGAGTTCGCCTACAACAACAACTACCAGTCCAGAATCCAGATGGCCCCGTATGAGGCGTTGTATGGTAGGCGATGTCGATCTCCGGTTGGATGGTTTGAACCGGGAGAGGCTCAGTTGTTGGGTACAGACTTAGTTCAGGAGGCCTTGGATAAGGTCAAGACTATCCAGGATAGATTGAATTCAGCTCAGTCCAGACAGAAGAATTATGCGGATCGTAAGGTTCGAGATGTAGATTTCATGGTTGGTGAACGAGTATTGCTCCGAGTGTCGCCTATGAAGGGCGTGATGAGGTTTGGGAAGAAGGGCAAGCTCAGCCCTAGGTATATTGGTCCATTTGAGATTCTAGACAGAGTGGGAGGGGTGGCTTACGGATTAGCTTTGCCGCCTAGCTTATCAGCCGTGCATCCAGTTTTTCATGTATCTATGCTTCGAAGATACCACGGCGATCCCACACATGTGTTAGACTTCAGTACTATCCAATTGGACAATGATCTATCTTACGAGGAGGAGCCGGTGGCCATTCTAGACCGGCAGGTTCGACAGTTAAGGTCGAAGAGTTATACTTTTGTGCGTGTTCAGTGGAGAGGTCAGCCTCCTGAGGCATCGACCTGGGAGTCCGAGTCTGATATGCGGAATCGCTACCCACATTTGTTTCCTGACTCAGGTACTTCTTTCTTTTGTCCGTTCGAGGACGAACGGTTGTTTTAGAGGTGGAGATTGTGACGACCCAAAGGGTCATCACTTATTTTATTAATCATTTCGAGCTTCCGAGGCCTTGAAAACCTCATTCTATGTTGCCTCGATTTACGTGCACGATCCGAGCATGTAGCCGGAAAGATTTTTGTGATAGAAAATATGAATTCTATGAGAAATTTGGATAAAAATGATATTAATATTGATATGGTTGACTTCGGTCAACATTTTTGGTAAACGGACCCGGACCCGAGATTGGATTGTCCCGAAAAGTCCGTAGGAAAATATGGGCTTGGACATGCGTCCGGAGTCGGATTTTGAGGCCTAGAGCCCAAGTTATGAATTTTTTTCTATGAAATTGTTTTTGATGTAATTGTTAAAGGAAAATGAATTAATTGACCTTGGTATCGGGCTCGTATTTTGGTTCCGACGCCCGGTACAAGTCTTAAATATTATATATGTGATTTCTGTAAAGTTTGGTGACATTCGGATGTCGTTTGATATGTTTTGGACCTTGAGTTCCAAGTTTGAAAGTTTTGAAAACCAAAAGTATGAAAATCATGAACTTGAGGCTTGATTTGATGAAAACAATGTGATATTGGCGATGTGATCGCACGAACAAGTTCGTAATGTGTTTTTGAAGTTGTGTACATGTTTGGTTGGGAGCCCGGGGGGCTCGGGTAAAGATTTGATAGGCCGTAGGATCAATTTCTGAATTTTTGCACTGCTGGTTTTTCACCCAGCTGTTGGCTTCGCATTTGCAAAGAATTTCTCCGATGCGAAGAAGACAGGTCAAGGCTGGGTTCGCAAATGTGAACCCTTTATCGCAAATGCGATGTCTGCCAGAAACAAGCCAAGTTCGCAAATGCGAACAAAGGGTCGCAAATGCGATCCTGGGCAAGTAGGCTCACCTTCGCAAATGCGAAGGAAATCTAGCAAATGCGATACTGGCAGACCTGGGCCAGAGTTCGCAATTGCGAACTTAACCTCGCAAATGCGACAAAACCCAGAAGCCAGCTTGTTCGCAAATGCGAACATTATTTCGCAAATGCGAAACCTCCAGCATTTGCCTTGGCTTCGCAAATGCGAACAAATGTTCGCAAATGCGAACTTCCCAGCCTTAGCTTATTTTTCAAACTCCAGAAATTGGTCGGGGTTCGCAATTGCGAACCCATGTTCGCAAATGCGAACACATAGACCTGTAAATCACGATTTCCAGCTTCATTCTTCACATTTCACAACCCAAAAACACCCATTTGCGATTCTTCACGGATTCCTTCTTCATCAAAACAATTGTAAGTCACTTTTTACTTAATTCTTTCAATTCCTAACATCATTAAACATGTTTTTCATTAGAAATCAAAGGTTTTCATGGTAGAATTTCTTTTTTTTGTTAGAATATAGGGTTTTTCATAAATTGGGAAATTGGACCTCGAATTGAGGTCCGATTTTGAAACAAATCATATACATGAACTCGTGGGGGGATGGGTAACCGGATTTTGGTCCTAACCCCGAGTTCCGACCATGTGGGCTCGGGGTTGAAATTCACTATTCCGGGCAGAATGTTGTAAAAGTTGTAATTAGCCTTATGAATTAGTTTGTTGAGTAGTATTGATGATATTAAATCAATTGTGTATAGATACGATTGGATCGGAGCCAAATTTGAAAGGAAAAGGCATTGCCACGGATTGAATTGTTCATAAACATTCGAGGTAAGTGTTTGTTCTATCCTAGCTTGAGGGAATAGGATTATGTGTTATGTGATCGAGTGCGGTGTATGGGCTGTGGTGACGAGCATCCATACACTGGCGTCTAGCATGACCGTGAGTCGTTGTTGATATTTGTTGTGAGACATATTTGAAGATAAATTGTTGAATCCTTGCCGGGTTGTAGAATTGTTATTGTTCTCCCTTGTCGGGACTTGTTGTGAAGTGAGATATTGATTGCCCTTGCAAGGACTTTGTTGAAATGATTATTGTGTCCCTTGCCGGGACGGTTCATGATTTGTTGTTTTCTTTCTCTGCCCTTAACCGTGATTGTTATTTGGGTGAGGAAGAGTGATAATGCACGAAGGGTGATGTCGTGCCATGTTTTATTATTTATGCACGAAGGTTAATGTCGTGCCTTGTTATTGATTATGCACGAAGGTTAATGTCGTGCCATGTTTTATTATTTATGCACGAAGGTTAATGCCGTGCCATGTTTTATTGATTATGCACGAAGGATCATGTCGTGCCTTGTTATTGAACCATGTACGAAGGATCATGCCGTACTATGGATGCGAGGATGAGAGTAAAAGCACGAAGGGTGATGCCGTGCACTTTATTTGCTTATTTGGTGAGGATGAGAGTAAAAGCACGAAGGGTGATGCCGTGCACTTTATTTGCTTATTTGGTGAGGATGAGAGTAAAAGCACGAAGGGTGATGCCATGCAACTACTTGCTATTCCTTGACTTGATATTACTTGTGTTTCCATTATACTTTATTTTCCTTGTGAACTTATTAACTGTTGTTAATTGTTGAGTTCTTTTGAGATATTCCTTATTGTGTTATTACTTGGTTATTTCTCGTTATTTTGTGGTATACATGTATATATTGAACTGCACAGGTTTATGTGGGTGTCTGGTCCTAGGCTTGTCACTTTTTCGCCGGGATAGGCCAGGCACTTACCAGCACATGGGGTCGGTTGTGCTGATACTACACTTCTGTGCGTTTTTGCACAGGTCCAGGTTACGATTAGGAGCAGCAGCAGTAAATCTTTTGCGTGGGAGTTAAGCATATTGAGACCGAGGTAGCATGCATGCGTCCGCAGGCCCGACGTCTCTTCTTTTTACTTATGTTATTAGCTGTAGTCTCTTTGTTCCGAGACAAACATATTATGTTATTTTCTTTCAGACCTTTATGTGTAGTATTCAGTAGTAGTTCGTGAGTTGGTGACTCCACGTCTTGGGTAGAGGATTTCAGTATGATTTTTCCTTGAAACTGGTTATTTTATTTCGATAAAGTCTTCCGCACTTATTTAATCAAAGTTATAGTTTTTTTGATAAATTAATTATGAAACATTATTAAAAACAGGATAGTATGAATACAGTGGCTTGCCTAGTTACCACGAGTAGGCGTCATCATGACCCCCGATGGTGTGGAGAATAGTTTTTCTATATGTTACCTTGTGTACAATACTTCCTAGTCTCTGAGGAAAATCAGTGTTGGGTGTCGCTCGGAAAATGGTGCATCGGTTGTGTCCCTACAAGACTTGATGGCGTATATTAATTGTTTCACCGTGGGTGAGATTGATCGCTTGAGTTCAGGCCTAAATCTGTGCGTGGCTGACTGTTTTGAGCATGGTGACTTGAGGTGCTTCAGGAGTAATAGTGTTTTGATGTATATACTGATGTATATAATTACTCCTTCTAACAATGAAAGAGTTATTTTACCGTAAAAGTTAGGAGTATATACCACTACTAGAAAAATGGCCTATGGCAACAGCTAATTTAGCAACAGTTCCAAAACCGTTGCCATAGAACGTATATGGTAACGGTTATAACCGTTACAATAGCATTTAGGTGTTATTGGCACACTTAAGCTCTACAACCGTTGCCATTGTATGAAAACCGTTGCAATAGAAAAATCTGTCGTAACAGTTTATATAACCGTCCCAATATATTTATGTACCGGAACACTTTTATCCTAAAAATTCTATTGTAACGGTTGTTTTTTCCCTCCTTATTTTTCCCTCAAAATTTTTTTAATCCCGCCAAAATAACTTCTATTTATTTTATTTTTTAATAATTTTAATAATAATATTATGTGAAAAGACTCTTTTTGCCCTTTCCCTCTCAAAATTAGGATACATTTCACCCTATACCTAATTACCCCCAAAATTAGAACACTACGTTACTCTCTGTTCTTCGATCGACTGCGCTCAAACCTCAAACCTCAAAGACCTTCGTTCTTCGACTGCGCTCAAACCTCAAAGACCGAAGTTCTCCATTGCAAACAGAAGTTCGTTCATTCCTCTCTTTCGTATCTCCAAATTTCGATTGCGCTCAAATCTCAGAGACAGATGTTTTTACCGAGTAATGTGATTTTTACTTGATATCAAGTATGAAGTATTTTACGACTTGTTCTTCATTCCTCTCTATCTTATTCCTCTATTGCACTCTCTGAAGTTGGTTTAATCGATTTGTACACAGGGTAGCGAAAGTTTAGCGAAAGTTGATTTAGTGGTTGAGGCATCTGAGCAAGTTTCCTCAAAATAGCGAAAGTTTGAGGCTCTCCCTGAATCCATAAATCCAACATCAGTGATTTTAGCCCTGTAAGTTATTTTGATGCCATTTTCTTAACTCTTGAATCTATCTATGGAGGTTCTCTAATTGCTCTAGTGCTGTAGGATTACTCTAGGTCTGTGAATATCAATTTTTTCTTGTTTTTTTTAATTTTGTGGTGTCAAACCAGTTATTTTTTGGTGAAACAGTGTTTTCTCTCCTTTAATGATTATTTTAAGCCTCTTTCATCCACTACTACTCTAGTCATTGAAGAAAGGGATGGTATGTCTAGCAATGAAATCTATGAAGATGCATAAATCTATTTGTACGACAAGATTAACCCTAAAATTGACGTTTTCAAACTTAGAAAACAGTCCAAAGAGAAGAAATTACGTGTTAACTTTGCTAAGAGTTGGAAAACTAGTAATATTTTTGATGGAGTAGAGGTTATTTGGAGGTTTGTTTCAGAAGAGTGCAAAAAGACTTTAACAGGCATTCACCATCTTTTTTCGTTAAGATACACCACCGGTCGTTGACGTTAATAAATGTGTTGAGAAGGTTGTAAATATCTTAAAAGCAGCCATTATTTTGGAATATCTGAAACGTAACTGAGAAGCATTGTATCAGTTTAAACCAAAATATGCATTAGTTGGTCTTTTCCATTGATGCTTTTGTTTGTGCATAGGTGGCAACTATACCATCTTTAACTTCCCAAAAGAAATTGGTATCAGCATATACTCTAATACAACAAGATATCCTACCTAGTATTAACTTTTCAATGTTAATATCGAACATCATAAGAAATGTATCGATACAAATTTCAACAACTTTATTGCTTTGAGCAACAGCATCAATGTCAAAAGTATTGACATTATATTGATTAAGAAACAACATCTTATTACCCCTCCGGATTACTGGACATACGAATTAGTTTTGCACTTCAATCTTATCCTACATTGTTAGAAAATCTACTACTATAATATTTTTTACAGTGGAAAATAGAACAACAAAACTTTCTGTACAATCCATTTGGTTTTCCACTGAGGGCATTGTCATAAAGTCAATTGGTTAATGGACAAAGATATGATGTAAATTTACTAGATAATTGTCTTTTTTACTTTAGAAGCATGCCATATTTCCTAGTTTACTCTGAATCGATCAAAGAATGCACATACATAGACAAACAAGAAACAAATTTTGCCTGTCAAACCTTGACATATCAAAGTGAAGTATAATATTTGATTCTTTCTATCATTTGCCTATTGTTATTTCAAAAGTTCCTTAGAGGGAGGGCAGAACTTATGATTTTTTTTATGTTGTCAAAGAGTTAAATAATAATTTTTTCATGTTAAAATTAAAGATAAATATCCCACTTCTTTTTGGTTCCTCTTCCTTCTGAGTTTTCACCTTAAAAAGCATTGGTCAATATCTTATTATATGTAGGTTTATTTGGTTAATTTTGTTGATTTAATTTTATCGTATAGGATTTCAATGGATAATGGAGATAAAAGTTGGATGCATCTCCTAAGATGGACGGATGAGTATATCCATGGAGTGAACAATTTTCTTGATAAGGCATTTGAACGAGCTTCACAGGGAAATGAAATATTATGCCCTTGCAAAAAGTGTAGTAATCGTTATTGGCACTATAGAAATGTGGTGGAGGATCACTTGGTTGTTAATGGTTTTGTTGATGGTTACACCAAATGGGTTTTCCATGGGGAAGGGTTTTCTTTTAGAAATGCACCTCGCCAAAGCAATGATGATGAAGGTTCTAACATGCGTGATGATATTGATGGATTACTTCATGATGTCTTTAGAAATGTAGAAGGTGAGGCAGAACAAGAAGAACAAATGAGAGAGACTCTATCTGAAGATGCTAAGAGATTTTTTAGATTATTAGAGGAAGGCAAACAAGAATTATATCCTGGGTGTGAAACCTTCACTAAATTGAGTTTTACTATTCGGTTGTACGTGTTTAAATCCTTGCATGGATTGAGTAATGTGGCCTTTTCAGATATGCTAGAGTTGTTAAAGGAGGCATTTCCCTTTGCTCAGTTGCCAGAATCTTTTAACAAGGCTAGAAACATGATAAAAGATTTGGGGCTTCATTATGAAAAAATACATGCATGCCCTAATGATTGCATGTTATTTTGGAAAGACAATGCAGAGTCCGATAATTGTTGTGTTTGTGGGGCTTCTCGATGGAAAGTTGTTGATGCTTCCTTGACTAAAACAAGCTCTAAAATCCCAGTAAAGGTTTTAAGGTACTTTCCCTTAAAGCCTAGGCTCCAGAGGATATTCATGTGTCCTGAAACAGCCATTGCAATGAGATGGCATGCTAATGAACGACCCAATGATGGGAATATGAGGCATCCCGCTGATGGAGAAGCTTGGAAGGATTTTGATTCTCTACACCCAAACTTCTCCAGAGATCCACGTAATGTTAGGTTGGGTCTTTCAAGTGATGGTTTCAACCCATTTCGAACCATGAGCATTTCTCATAGCACGTGGCCTGTCATGTTAATGAACTATAATTTATCACCATGGATTTGCATGAAGCCAGAATATATCATGTTGTCAATGATCATTCCAGGTCCTTCATCTCCAGGAAATGATATAGATGTGTATCTACAACCATTAATTGAAGAATTGAAGGAACTATGGGAAACTGGGGTAGAAACATATGATGCTGAGACAAAGCAAATATTCCAAATGCGTGCAGCCTTATTGTGGACAATTAGTGATTTTCCAGCGTTAGCAATGCTTTCAGGCTGGAGCACCAAGGGTAGACTGGCATGCCCCACTTGTAATTATGACACATGCTCACAATATCTCAAACATAGTCATAAGATGTGCTACTTGGGTCATCGAAGATTTTTACCTCTTGATCATCCATCTAGAAAAGATAAGAAGTCATTTGATGGTAATGAGGAGCATAGACATGCACCTACTCCTTTGTCGGGTGCCGAAGTATTTGAAGAGCTTCGTGAATTCAACAATGTCTTTGGAAAGGGAAAAAAGAAAAGACCTCGGGATAACAAGGGTCCGTGGAAAAAAAGATCTATTTTTTTTGAATTGCCATATTGGGCGCATAATAAATTGAGGCACAATCTTGATGTGATGCACATCGAGAAAAACATATGTGATAGTTTACTTGGGACTTTATTGGAAATAGAAAAAAAGTCAAAGGATCATGTAAATTCTCGCTATGACTTACAAGAAATGGGGATACGAAAGGAGCTACAACCAAGAGAAGAAGACAATGGTAGTGTGAGTTTGGCTCAAGCTTGTTTCTTCATGAAACCAGAACAAAAAAAATTATTTTGCACCGTTATGAAAAATGCCAGGTTACCAAAAGGGTGTGCTTCGAATATTTCAAATCGGGTACAACTGAAGGAGATGAAAATATCCGGGTACAAGAGTCATGATGCTCATTTTATAATGCATTACTTGCTCCAAGTTGCAGTTAGAAAGGCGTTGCCCAAAAACGTCGCGTTGGCCTTGATTAGGTTGGGAAATTTCTTTAGAGCCATATGCAGTAAGGTCATAAGGCGAAGAGATCTTGAAAAAATGCAGTATGAAATTGTTGAAATAACTTGCGAGCTTGAAAAGATTTTTCATCCAACATTTTTTGACATAATGCCACATTTGCCTATTCATTTGGTGAATGAAATTAAGCTTGGGGGTCCGGCTCATCTTCGTTGGATGTATTCTATTGAGAGGAACCTATGTAAGTACAAGGCATTTGTTCGTAATCGATCTTGTCCGGAAGCATCAATAGCAGAGGGATTTTTGGCGGAAGAGTGCTTGAATTTTTGTTCGAGATACCTACATGATGGCGTGAAGACAAGATTCAGTAGATACACAACTGTGGATGATGAGTGCCATCAAAATTTGTCACCTATATTCCCTATGATAGGACATCCAATTGGAAGTAAGAAGAAAAATACTTTTCTCATGGATCCACAGTTATGTTATGAAGCCCATCGATATGCTCCGTTCAATACTGGCGATGAACAAGTCAAAAAGTTTATCGAGTAAGATAAATTATATAAGATTTATTTAATTTCTGTGTTTCTTTTCTTTGTGATATGATTGATTTACAAAATTCATGATTGCAGGGAGCATAAGAATTTAATTGGTAGTCACAGTAGATCAAATGCATGGGAAAGGGCAAGGAAGCATAGTCGGGAATTCAACAATTGGTTTGCAGAAAAAGTTAAAAATATTGAAGAACCCGATTATTTAAGATGGCTAGCTAAAGGTCCTAATACGATCGCCAAAAGATATACTGCATATTTTATTAATGGATACCGATTTCATACTATAGAACGGGATTCCCGATGCAAGACTCAAAATAGTGGAGTAACTTTATCGGCAACAACCGATAGCTTTGCTAGCTCTAGGGACCAAAATCCCATCGATGGTGAGGTTATCTACTATGGAGCTATTCAGGATATTATTGAGATTGATTATTGGGGTTGTTTTAGCGTTGTACTATTTAGATGTGATTGGTTTCGTAACGAAATAGATGAATATGGGTTAACTCGTGTATACTTTAACAAATTATGTAGTACGGATGACCCTTTTGTGTTGGCATCACAAGTTTATCAAGTTTTTTATGTGGAGGATCCAGTTGAGAAAGATATTTATTATGCAAGGAATAAAGTCCCTGTTGATTTGTATGATTTAGAGGAAGAGAATTGCCCTAATATTGAGGACGCATTTTGGAGAGAGCCTAATGATGACATTGGTCCCTTAGGTGGATTAGTTGATGCTGACATTAGATGGTCTAGAGACGATGTACCTGTTGATGTCGTTGATATTCCATCTAATTCACAACATTCAAATGATACAATTATAGAAACATCGGAAGAAGAGGATGCGTTTGACGATACTGATTGGGACTGGATGGAATCAGATGATTAAATAGGGAAATTTTGAAATTATTTTAAATATATTCTGGTTCGAGTGAGTGATAATGTTTTTTACCAGTATTTTATAATTATTCTTGTTTCTAATACTACTCTTTTTAATATATTTTTATTTGTTTTCCTTTAGCATTTTATTCTGATGCTTCAATTTTGCAGGATTTTTGGATCTGGATCTGGTGATATTGGTGTACTTGTTGATAGCAACCAGTCGAGGCTTGAATCGATAGATAATTGAGGTATTGATAACATTTATAGTACTTGTCGTGTTACATTCTTGTTGTGCTATAATACTTGTAATTTTGCAAGATTTTTGGATCTTGTTTTGTAAACAGTGATATTATATAATGAAGTGAGTTAGGCCAACGTTTATTTTCTTTTTCTTTTAGCTTTCGGTTATAGATTTGAAAAGACATTTCGTGGTGATTCTGTTGGCTTTCAGTCATACGTTTGAAAAGACATTCTGTGATAATTCTGTTGGCTTTCAGTCATAGGTTTGAAATGGCGTTCATCAGAAATGGAGAAAAATTAATTGATGTTCGCCTCTTAAATCATCCAAACACACTATGTCAGTGTTTCCACTGAAAAAGAGAGAATAGGTTTTGTTGATCTGTGATCATGATCTGTTTATCTTGAGGTATTTAATCTTGCTAAAGACGAAATAATTTTTTCTGTTACTGCTGTTATTGTTGTCAGAATATGAGTTCCATCTGTGAAATTTTCTCCTTTTCTCTAAGATCAAAATTTCTAAATGTAGGTAGGAGGAAGCATTTTACCTGCATCAGTTTTATCTTTGTACTGTACATATCTTTGTTACATTGCACTTGCAAGTGAACCTAGGGATTATGAGTACAATGGTTTACATACGCACTCTAAGGCTGTTTCCAGTGGTAGTCTTGCATTAGGGCTGCTAACAACTGTCCTATCTGTCGTTTACTCTGCTGTTCGTGCTGGCTCTTCAACAACTCTGCTTTCTCTTCCAAGCTTCACCACGCGCAGGTTAGTTTCCACCATTTCACTGAGCTATTTCATTAAGATTTTCATTCTCACTGGTTGCACTGTATCGGTTTACTGGACTATAATTTTACCTTTCATTGTTTATTTTGGCTTGCTTATGTTATGTGGTGGCTTATTTTACTTGTTCTAGGCTTGGTTGTGTTAGTAAATTTCTTATTATTTTTTGGAAGTTGTTGTGACCTATTCTAAGTTTAGTAGTTAATTGACCCGATAGATGTAGTTTACACTTTTTGTATATTGGAGGATCTCAACCCTTACAGTTTTTGTTGGGATGGACGTCAGTTCCTAATTGCAAAGATTTACAAAATGGACTTCTGAATAGATACATATTAACACCATTATTTATAGTTTCTTGCTTATGTGTTGTTTGTACTTTGTACTTTGTAAAATGAGTAATTCTTAAAACAGAATCCATTTCAGGATTATGTATTCTATGTTGACTTTTGTTATCATTGTTATTCTTGGTGACCCCGTTTAAACCACCCTTTGATCGACACATTTGAAGCAAGTTGTCTGTTTGACATTCCCCTGATAGCTCGTTGAAGAAGAAACAGGAAGAGAGAATAAATCCTGGCATTGACTTATTGTAGAATCTGTCTGTTGTTATTTTATTTTCTTATTCTATTCAAGGTATGGGGTGGTGTGCGGCTTGTTCCCTTCAGATGTGTAGGATAACATGGTCACGGCAGCCATGCTTGTGCTATGCTTTTTCAAGGGTATGCTGCTGCCAAAGCCCATTTTTGTCTTATGGGTCTTTCTGGCATTCACATAGATTAAGTGCAGAGGTGCAGTACTTAATGCATAATGTAGATGTTGCTATGTAGTGGAAGAAGCTGATATGGGAGCACATTCTGAACAATTCTTCCATGTTTTGACGATATATGTTCTGTTCTGTTCGAAGCAGCTCTAGAATTGAATACTGAGCTTAACATATACGCTCGTTTCTTTCTAAGGTAGGTGCTTTCTGTTATTCTGTTGCTTGCTTATCAACCTAAGAATTGAAACGGATTGTCTCGCCATCACAATGTTACTTAATCATGTGTTAAAGTTTAGCATATGCTGGTGGTACTTTCTGATGTCTGAGGCACACCACATTTCCTTTAAAAGAAGCCTTGATTTTGAGTGCCTAACCTGTTATTGATGTGTAACTGGCTCAGTAGCTCAATTCATTCTTTTTTTTTTCAAATACTTCTTGGCTATCATGTCTATCTAATTTTGAACAGAGGAAAGCGGATCATGAATCAGGAAGGGCGCTCAAGTAAAAACAGAAAATTAACAAAATGCATAGCAGCTGGATCGCTTGCATCTTTGCGAAACCTAAAGGTTTCGTCAATGAAAACAAATAGAGTTATTCAAGCTCCAAGGACACTGCCTCTGCTTTCTACTTCTATACCAGCACAAATAGTACATAAGCAAGTGCAACAGATGCCACTGAACTCTACACCTTCTGCATCACAAGCAGTGCGCGAACAATTGCAACATTCTACTTCTGCAGGTGGATTGCTGCCTCTGCATTCTACTTCTGCACCAGCACAAACAGTACATGAGCAAGTGCAACAAATTCCACGGAACACTACCTCTCTTGCATCACAACCAGTATGTAAACAATTGCAACAACTACCACTGGATTCCACCCCTCGTACTTCA